>KN839836.1:1991989-2058641 GCA_000827185.1 Hydnomerulius pinastri MD-312
GGGAGAATTATAAGAAGTTACTCTAGCAGACTCGGAGGACGACTTAAGATAGAGGAAGAGATCATAATATCGCTTCAGTTCATCTCCATTGCAAAGCATCGATAACAGTATACGTAGTATAGGCCAGAGCAATCAGCAAACCAGTCCGAACCAATCAACAGACAGAGGGTCAGACACGAAGGAAGAATCAGAATTAAAACCATCAACGCCAAGTGGGCAGCGGGCAGCGAGAGAACGACAGACATCATCCAATATCCGGTGCCCACTAGCAAATCACACATTCGTCCTTTGCTTGCTGACGAGTGGGACGGCCGACGTTGGATCGTTTGTTTCCCATGCGCTTCATCTCGGTAAGCCGATTCATGGCGCGTTTGTTGCCTTGGGCTGCGACATAGCCAGCTTAGTACCACAGAAGTATAGAGACAAGATAAGGAAACACGTACCCGCCGCCCGCATATACCACCGTTTCGCAAATTCAATGTCCTGCTTAATCCCAATCCCAACCTCCGCACAATACCCAACTGCATACTCCGCCTTGCTCAATCCCTTATTAGCAGCCTTGCGCGCCCATAGATACGCCTCCGAATCGCTCTGCTTCAACACCCCCTCACTCCCAGTCAAATACCACCCACTCAACGCAAGCTCTGCCTCCGAATTCCCCTTTTCCGCAGCCTTCGTATACCACGCTATCGATCTCCTCGGGTCCACAGGGCACGTCAATGTCCCATACTCGAAACACTGTCCCAACTTGAACTGGGACTGCGTATATCCCAAATGCGCGGCCTGTGTATAGAGCGATTTGGCATATGCGGGATCGTGCACTACGAGTTGGGAGTTGGGCATCTCGTGGAGCATGGCGAGTTCGTGGAGGGCGTGTGGGTTTTCTTCGTCTGCTTGTTCGGCGGCGCGTTTGAGCCAGTTGATGGCTTCCCGGGGATTCTTTTGCTCGCCTAGAGACCCGAGAAGGAGTATCATACCCAGCTTATACATCGCAGCTGTATCGCCCAACGACGCTGCCTTGCGATAGAACGCAGCAGCTCGAGGAGGCTCGCGTCGGGTGCCCGCCCCGATCTCGTTACACACAGCAACACGATACGCAGCTGCCGAATGGTTCTGTTTCGCAGCCTGCAGATACAGGTGATACGCTCGTTCATGGTCGACTTGAAGACCGAGCGTTCCTGTGCCATAGCAATTCGCAAGGAAGAACTGCGCCTCGTCATACGCCTCGTTCTGCATTGCAAGTCTCCGAATTGTCTTGAGCGATTCTTGGATGAGCAGATCGCGATATTTCTTGACTGCTCTCTGATCCTTCGCATCCGCCCCGATCTTCTTCGCAGCCTCGATCAGATACTTGGCGTACAAAAAGTGAGCTTCGGGGTCCGGATCTGCCTTGATACGGTGACGATACTGGTCGATGTACTCCTTGGTGTACGGAGGTGCCGTGAGATCGACAGCTTTGGTTTTGCGGGTGGAGAGATTGACGGAGGCGGTGGTGGCGGAGCGCTGGAGGGAACTAGGCGGAGTTCGAAGCTCGAACTCGGGGTCGTCGAGGCCTTGCGGGAGTGAGGGGTTTGGGCCGTACGGAGAGAGACCTGGGCCTCCTGGGCCTGGAGGACCGGGAGGGCCAGGGTGATAGGGGCCCGGACCTGGTGGGGGTGCGAGGTAAGGCACAGATTGGCTGGTTTGGAGTGACACCTGACTGGAGTACGCATTGGGCGAGAGGTAGGGGTTCATCTGAGGCTGTGGGGGAGGCCCCATGCCTAGCACGTCCGACGCTGCGGCATATAGGTAGTCGTACTCCCCAGGACGAGGCGGACCAGAGTGTGCCTGTGCAGGATGTCCATAACCCGGCGCCGAACTCTGTTGTGAGCCTTGCCACCCAGGGTGAACCTGTCTCGGTGGGTAGTGCTGCTGAGGTGGAGGCAGGTGCTGGGAGTAAGGAAGTGATGACTCCGAGGACGGGTATGCACTGGACGGCGCAGATCCCTGATCGTCGTACGTATACAAACTCACGATATCCGTATCGACACCCAACTGTCCCGCATCCGTCGAGTCCGCATAACCCGCGCTGCTCCTGCTCGGGGACGGCTCCCCCGCAGGACGAGGTTGTCCCTGCCCCGGACCTAGTCCTTGAGGATGATACGCAACCCCAGAATCATCAACCGGATAATGCGGGTCCGCGGGTCTTCTCATCCGCAACGGAAGAGTCGCATTAGGCGCGGGGGGCAGCGTGCTAGCATACCGCGGTTGATAGGGTCCTCGATGATGGGCAGGATTCTGCATCGACATTGAAGTTCCCGCGCGGGGGACGGGGTCGGAGCTGAAGGACATGGCGCTGGCACCGCGTGGGACGGGGTCGCTTATTCGCATTGAGTTCATGCTGTCAACTATGGAGGATGTGTGGAACGTGGGGAGGGGAGGGACTGATTCGTGTACGGCGTCATAGTCTGGGGGGCCTTGGGAGGGTAAGGAAGGGACGGAATGGTTCGGGTGACGCATGTAGACGTTTTCTGGAGATAGCCCGTGTCAGCAGGGCGGGTTAAAGAGGAGGAATGGGGCGAGAAGAACGTACGAGGGGGTGCGTAGAAGTCGTCTTCTGTGTGATCAGTTGGATCGTTGTGAGAAGGACCAGGGGCCCAGTTCGGCTGTCCATGGACATGGAAAGCCCGACGTTGGGCGGGACTAGGATCAAAGTTTACTTGCGCGGGGACAGATGGACCTGGCTCTTCAGATTCGTTCTCTGGGAGGTCGTATGCCAACGCAGACATGATGATACTGATGTTAGAGTCCTGGCGTTAAACGAGGTGAAGCTCCTCCGCTGCCAATCGTCTTCTCGTTCCCTCCGAATTAGATGATAGCTCGCTCACAAGCTTCGTAGCAAGTACCGCTGAGAAGTAAAGCGATTTCAGTTCTATGCAACAAGGGCTCTACTTGACCGTCAAAAAGAAGAAACTGGGAGCTCGGAAGGCAAAAGGCTGGCGGTTGTGATGAGGCTGGTCGGTACAGTACTTCGTCAAAGCCCCCGCAGATTTCCCACATGGCACATGCTACACCCTCGGCAAGACACCAATCACACTACCTCCGTATCACAACTACCGACCGTACTAGGATATCGATTCTCCATCAACTCATAATAACGCGTAAAACAATAAAATACACGAAATAAACAGTCTAGTAAAGTCCAGTAGTCTATGCTACAACTGCCATCGCACTCGGACCATCTACATCATGCGTCCCCTGAGTATCCCCCTCAGGTTCCTCTTCTTCCTCCTTCAGCTGATCGATATCATGTGAGTCAACGTCCATCTTCCGCGACGAATCTTCTTCTTCCACCTTCATGTCGACGTCTTCCTTCTCCACAGCTTCTTCGCTTGGCTCATCCAACCATTCCCACTTCTCTAACACCCGCTCGATCCGCTGTCTTTCCAAGCCACCTTCGGTCTTCCGAACCTTCACCGTGACCTCCCGTTTCCGCTCAACTGACGCTGGCCGGGCCGTATCCCCTCCAAGTGCCTCATCATCCCACTTTATCCACCGCTGCTGCCACCCTTCCTGCCCAGGATGCAAAGCCTTCGCGGTGCGCTTCTCCTCCTCCTTCGGCAGATCTTCAACCACATCCCACCCCTTCGGCTGGAAATTCCTAAACTGTACCTGTCCCGCCCCCACCCCACCTACTGCCTTCAGCTCGACAGGCGACCGTTTCCTCTTCACACCCCCATTACCACCCGCATATTGTCCATTAACCATCCCCAGCTTCTTAACTGGCCTCCCAAGCTCCTCATCGTCGCTAGTCGTCCCAGCCGCAACCCTAACCCTCCACCTCAGCTCCCTCGCAAGCGCAGGGGCATCCTTGACTCTATCAGCCGGAACGTTCTCCTTTGCATCTCGTTTCGCAGCTTCGGTGCCTCGTTCCATCGTTCGGGCTTCCGAGACGAGGAAGGAGGAGAGGGCGTCGAGGGATTCGAGGAGGCGCGGGGAGAATTCTTCTTTGGCGCGAAGGTCGCGGAGGTATTTGTCGGCTACATACCAGCAGAGTCTGTGCGAAGGAGGTAAGCCACGGAAATAGGTAGAGGGGAGATTAGTGGTACTTGGCGAAGAGGGGGAAACGGAATTTTTTCGGTACGTGTGTGGCTTTTTCGATGTCGATTACTTTTAGTTCTGTGGTGGGAGGTGAGCCAAGGCGCCTGAGCGGAATGGGTGATATTTGAGTACTTACGTGTGCCGACATTGTACGAGTGCAAGAAGTTACCGCCGAATACAAGCGAGTCCATCGGAGTGTGCTGCATATATGTGGGCTAAGAGGTGATAGAAGAGGACGAAATGTAACAGTACTGACCACAGCATGTATCCAACCAGTGGGAATGATCATAGTGTTCCCCGCGTGAAGGGTAACTTTGACAACTTCGTCGACCATATCACCTAGCCACACATTCGATTGTAGTTCCGTCCCAGACCATTTTTCGTATGCGGCAAGATTGGCAGGCGTGGGTCGGATGAAGTAAAAGACCTACGTCCAGGATCTTGAAACCACCAATATTGAGCGTGAGGAATATGCCTACCTTGCATCCACGGAGGATATGATAGTACACCGAAGAACCAGCAAAATCAACATGCCAGTCCTGTCATCAAATTAGCATCTGAAGTCATTGACAAATCTGAAACGGGCAACTCACCGTCCAAGCAGAAGCGACACCCATCAAACAATACAATTGAACCTTGGGGTACGCATGGCCCTTCCCTCTCCGCGTATTCGGCCAGAACTTCTCCACCCAGTCCAGCTCTCTGACCAACCGCGGGGGCAGCACCTGATCCGCGAGCGGGGTCCCTGATATTTCGAGCGAAATAACATTCCGGATTTTGTCCCGAGCCGAAGGTTCTTTGTTATAGTACTCTGCCCATCTTCCGAGGGTCCATCCTGGACAATTCGACTGGGATGCGACGTCTGGAATACGAGTGTATGAGCATCCGCGAGCAAGCCATCAGTGTGATAATGCATCGTACCTATAACTTCTACAGGGGTCTCATGCCCCACAATATCCGCCACGTCCGACACCGTAAAGTCCTCATCCGGCATCTTCATCCCCAGCCCCTCCGTGCTCTCAATAACAATAGGCTCCTTCATTGCATCCTCGTCATTCTCCAACCACTCAATCCCAACATCCGAGCCTTTCATCCGCTTGAACTGGTCGTCTTTGATGGGTTTTGACTGGATGACGCGCAACCACCGACTAGGGTCTGATTCGACGCCTGAGTTAAGGTTGGCGTAGTCGAGCTGAGTACGTTTGCGTGAGGATTTACGTGTGGGGGGCTTGAGCGTGATCGTGCGTGAAGGCTTCTCGAGGACACACGGATTGCAGTACCTGAACAACCACACGCAAGTAACAAGCAACGAGTGTACGACACATCATGCATCATGACCACATTATTCCAAGGCTAACAAGATATTGTGGGGTTTGACTTGCCATTTGTCGATCGCCTCTACTTCCCCACCGTTACCGGCGCATATCCAGTGATACCAAGTCTTACAAGCATCACATCTTATCCAGCTTTCTTTTGAGGCCGCACCAAGCTCGGAACCGGGATGGTCTTTACACGCTGGACAGATATCTTCTTCCGATTTTACAGGCGCAGAATCTACTGATAGGTCTCCTGTTGGAGCTGGTTCCGGTACTGGTTCTGATACTTGTTCCGTCGCAGGTACGCTTGTAGGCACTGGCTCGTCGTCTTGAACAGGAACTGGTGTCAAGGAAGACCGTGAGGACAGCGGAGAGAGCGGTTCGGGTTCCGGCTCTTGCTGCGGGGATTTCCGTGCCTGTGCGGTTGACCGCGTTGTTCTGCGTTTACCGCGAGCCATGTTTTGATACTGTAGAAAATGTTTGCCGGTCGGTGCAGCGAAGATGAGCAACTTTCACGAACTCGATGATCCACCGAGTTCAGGAGAAGGGTGATGAGCTTATGTGATCATATTCCCTTTTTGGAACTCCCCGAGCGTGGCTGGAGCCTGGAGGGTTGGGACTCCGAGTCGTCTGCATATGATAGGCACGTTGGGAATGGTGTACAAGGAGGCTGACATCCCTGTAAATTGCTGAAAAACCGGTAGCCGCATCTTAACCAGCAATCATGACATGGCGGGCCACCATGGGCACCAAATGAAACACCTCAGACTACTTGTTCTCGTCGTTTTTATCTGTCTCGCTGTTGGACTAACTCGGCGGGTTTTCTCTCAATCCAACCCTTCCTTAGCGCCCAAACATCAGCCAAGCCTCGACGAGTCGGATTATATCCACGGTCGGTGGAAAGTCGTCCGAGCGTCCCTCGGTCTCCCACCGCTCCCACGTAGAATCCCAGTCCCCCCTAGCTCATCTGATATAGCCTCACCACTTCGCTCCGACAAGCTCGCATCACGCTTTGATCTCCGCAGAAAACGTGCAGAGCAGGCGTCTCGTTACTACC
Organism: Hydnomerulius pinastri MD-312; assembly: GCA_000827185.1. Lineage (NCBI taxonomy): Eukaryota > Fungi > Basidiomycota > Agaricomycetes > Boletales > Leucogyrophana > Leucogyrophana pinastri. The sequence continues at coordinate 1,998,443 of KN839836.1, forward strand.
CTCCCCTGCATTTCGCATCAGACACCAAAAACGAACAACCTGCACAATCACTGGAAGATATCGCTGCAGCGTTTCGGCGCATCGCCGCACAAGAGAGGAGAACTTCTCGATTCGGACAGGACAGGTACAGATCCGAATCTGACCGGGGAACAGAGAGACGCGAGGTCACTCAAGATGTTAGAGAAGCCTCAGAACAGCAGCCTCTGACTACACGTGCAGCGGAGATGCCAATATAGTTCATTGTGAATGGGAGAGAAGGATGAATATTAAGCAAACGGTATATTCAAAACGTGCCAGAAATCATTGTCCGCAGCGCGCTTAATCTTCACCAGCAGGCGCGGGCTCCGTGCCCGTCGAGCTTGGCATCTTACCCCTTTTCCAAGTGACAAAGTCATCCAGCATCGTGGGCCAGGCCTGATAGAAGCCATGAGTTGAGAAGGCGTGAAATGGGAGAGAAACAGCGCACTCCATCAAATTCGTAGTTGTCGAGCTGCGGCTTAATGATGCGACAGAATTCGTGCACCTAGGAAGGTTAATGAACATACAACTTGAACTATTGCGGAAAGATACCTACCATATTCCAGATGTCCTTGTTTGCGCCTTTGTACGTTCCGTTTTCCTAAGTCGCGGTCAGTTAGCAATCTTCCAGATTCAGATGCATGCTCACGTTTAAAAACTCTATCAGTTCGGTAACGATTGGATGTCGTGGGGCTAGTAGGACCGACCACAGTGCCATAGCAGTCTACTTGGATGTGAGAATTGGGAATACACTTCACAGTGAGATTGACCACCTCCATATCTAGATTTCTCGTTTGTCTAGTCACCGGAGTCAGCGCGGGTAGAGCGCTAGAAGGTAGACACTCACGGTGGCTTGGAAAGTGCGAAGCAAAACTGATATAGCTCTGAGAACGCAGCCTTACGATCCGACGTATACTGCCAATAGCGCGTTCTGTTGTATGGATCCTGTGCATCGGTGGTAACCGCTCCACCTCGTTTCTTGGCTGAAGTGGATATTGAAGGAGCTCTTGCGATGGGCTCCTTGTCATGGATGACTAAATCATCCAACTCTTGCAACGCCATGGCCAAGAACGGCAGCGATGAAATCCTTGTTTTCATGATCAACTTAATGAGCCCACGCGATGCTTGACTTGGGGCACGTACCGCAGCGCATCTGTCCCTTGAACCCACTCATCTCGAGTGACTTTGGCCATCTCGCTGGCCTTGAACTGCCACGCCAAGATGAGTGGCTGGGCGCCATCCAATGGTATTCCTGCCTCCGTGCATAGCTTCTCTACTCCCTCTGGTCCTATTACATCTGGATCGTCACTGTCTGCGAAGCTCTTGAACAAAACCTGCGAGCGTTGGGGTGTGTACTCCTCTCTTGCTAACGCCTTTGAATATTTGGTGTCAGAGTGGCAAAGGATGAATTTTTAGGCATGCGCGTAAATGTATGCAGGAAGGCTCACTGGAGCTTGCTTCACTTCTAACCTGGGACTGTGTGCGGATTCGTTAGACACGCAGCACAAGAATAACGAGAGGCGCATGCGGGAACGCGATCGAGTGGGTCCTCGAGCCCAGCCACCTCAGTAGACGAAATTGGAGCAATATTCGGAGCGTGGTTGGGAGGTTGAAAGGTGACCAGAAGCTGACTTACTCGTTCTGTGGGAGGCTCGTGGTGGAGTTGGTAGGTTGCTGCAGCGAGGGGACCAGTCGTGTTAATTAACTATACATTTGATTAACCCATCTGGATTACTTACGTCATCTTTACTGTTTAGGGAGCCAGGCCGTGCAAAATTGGCGCCGTTGAGTGGACACGAAGAAGAGGGCGATACAAAGAACACACATACCTCGACGCCTGCGTTGCCTTGGTCCCTCGCCCATTGGATGCAGCAGCCTTGCTTTTGGTCGTAGTGGCTTTGGCACCTGTGCCTCTAGTTTTCTTGGCTGGTGGTGGAGTAACATCCTGTAGACATTGACGACACTAAACGGCACAGGACAAATGACCAAGGATATGCATACTTCTAGGCTTTCCATGGAGTTACTCGGTGCACTATTGTCGACCTTCGTTATTTCACGATTAGAATGGAAGAGGATGGCCACGCACGATCCATTCGCCCCGTCAGGGACCGCACTGGCAGCACTTTTGCCCCGGGCTTTACAAACGATCAGATTATCCGAACACAACTATCCTGGAGTTCCCACACCGTACTTGTTCGAGTGGACTTCCTTGTAGGTCGCGTCGAAGCCTCCGCGGTGTCAGCATCCGCACGTTTGCGCTGACAATGAGACAAAATCAGTTGTTGGAAATTGAAAACGCAGCATATCATGATTCACTTTTGGTGGCATGTTATAGAAGGACTCGGGCAGAAGTAGAGGTCTTGACAAGGGGTCGTGTTGGCCTAAACGTGAACACCGAAAGGAGCAAATATTGGCGCGTCTTTCAAGTTGGGCGCGTCACACGTGATGTCTGTGACATCGTCCTGAGCGTGACTCGCGTAGATCATTCCTTTTCCGATTTCGATCACAAAGCCGTCGCCTCCCCGACTAGAGTCCGACGATTCCTAGATTATACACTGTCTTTTTTCTCTGCTACACCCACAACCACAACCATGAGCGGTGAAATATTTAACGCTAACCCGACTATCTTTGCGTTGTCAAAGCGGTCCTCCAGAAAGTCTCGGTTTGAGACGGGCCAGTCGCTCTGGATAAACGAGGACGACCACGAGGACATGAGCGATAGTTCCGATGTTGAGCCAATAGACCAGGACGAGGTCTTTGGTAAGTGACTATTCGCTCGGTCCCTTTGTTTAACTCGAGCCTGACTCGTACGCCCCAGATCTCATAAGGTCCATTGCTGACCCCGAGCATCCAAATAGCCTGGAAGAACTCCGGGTAGTGTCAGCTGAGCAGATAGAGGTCGGCCACAACCATATAATGGTTGAGTTCACACCAACCGTGCCGCACTGTGGAATGTCGACTCTTATCGGTATTATTGAGCTCTTAAAGTATTCTGCCTTGCCAATGCGAACTAATCAATACTTTACACTTCAGGATTATCCATACGGGTCAGGTTACTGCGCAGCCTTCCACCAAGGTTCAAAGTCGATATGCGCTTAAAGCCTGGGTCACACCAGAGCGAGCTGGCTGGTAAGAGCTTTCCTCACCTTCCCAATACTATAGCTTACGCTTCTTTAAGTAAACAAGCAGCTCAATGACAAGGAGCGAGTGGCCGCCGCTCTGGAGAATCCCGCCCTTCTGGAGACTCTCGAAAAGTGTCTTGCGACTGCTGGATCACACGACGACTCGGAGTAAACGTTTACACCGGTTCAATCCTTATGCTCGGTGCTATGTATCGATAGTATGTATCAGTAGAACTAACCATGCCGCACCCGATCAACTGAACCACTCTTTCCTGTTGCTCGCACTAAACCCCCTGATGTGGTCTTAAGCTGGACAATGGTGTTGCTTGTCCACCCCCAACAAGAATAGTGATGCTCTACAGTACCGCCAGTTCATTCCCCTGATGCTGTTGACTGACACTTTGAGAAACCATTATGATACATATGATACAGCGTAAATACGCGAATTAGATTGGTGGGTTCAGTCATCTTTTACGGATAACGATCTGTTGATGTCGAGCGGTACCACGTCATCAGTCGATACACCGTTATCCGTCTGCCGTGACGTAGTCTGCATGTCTTCTAAAGGGTAGGCTAAGGCACTGAAGTCAATCGTGGTAAGGGCCACCGTTGTCATTGGTGGTCGTATTGGCGTCGTATAGTCGTCGTCGCTCTCGGAAGAACACTCGGAGACCGCGGGATCCCGAATAAAGCGATACATGACTGTGGCGACGACGAGCATGTTACATGTGATTGAGGAGAAGGCTACCTGGAATACCTCATGAGAAAATGTAGGAGAGAGCGATAAAGCAATTCTACCTCAACATCGGTGGCTATCCCATCGAAGGAAGCAAGACCCATCATCTGACATGTCGCCCTAAAAGCGGATACGATCGTCACTATCACGCTTGAGGAGAATATCGCTATTATCATCCTCCGCTGCCGTTTGGGCAGTTTGACGCTCCACAGTATACGGACAGGCAGAATGATGAGAATGCCGTCCGCGATAATGTCAGCTGCATAGGCTACTCAGAACATGTGCGAGGTATGCATGTTGCAGGACTTACTACATAATTCGAGGATGAGCATCGGGCGTGTCATGTATCGGGCTACTTCGTTGTAATAAGCAGTCTCATGGAGCCAGCTCAGATCTTCGGTAAACCACCACAACTTCTGTGCGGTAAGCCCGATGAACAACAACAGAAATAGCGCACTCAGCGCATGCATCAACCGTCGCAGGGGTTGCGTCGGGTGGATAATGCGAGTCACCGAAAACAATATGCTCAGGCGGACAGCCCTTTGAGGGGACGTTCTTGAGCACTACTTATGGCAACAGAAATGTTGTTTGACATACCAAACCATGCAGGTGAATGCAAAGGCATAAATCCAGAATCCTACGACTGAGACATTCCATTCTGCGTTCGGCCAAATTTTTAGCGCCTGCATTTTTGACGCATGAATGATGTTATGTGTCGACTCACCAGCTTGGAGATACAACCACTCCGAAATCAATAAGGCGACGGCACAAAGGAAGGCAATGAAGGCCCAGGCATCCTCCCACCATAGTCTTCGTATCCGAAAGCGAAACCAGAAGCGAAATATTGATAACAGTATCCCGATAAACTGCAAGACACTGCTTACGACTGCAAGTCAGTTTAGAAGTGGAAATGGACGAGCGGCAAGACGATCACCCCGGATGGCCAGCATCGTCGACTCGGACAATGGAAAGGTATAGCCCATGCTGGCTGGAGGAACCTTGGGTGGGTACGAATATCGTCGATTTTATCAGCAGGAGCAAAATTGGTGCGAACCAGGGCATCGCCCATGCTACTGGTCCCTTGCTTCGCATCGTAGATGATGCCGGCATCTCCAGCCCTGATGGTCCTGTCAAGATGTTAGACGACAACAGTAGATCACGCGTGAGATGTGATCTACGTCCGAATCTCTTCTACTAGTAGGACGTGATATGCAAAGCCGATGCAGCCCCGCTGGACGCAAGGTCGCGAACGAAGAGATCATCCTGTGCCCGGACGGCCAGTTCTTCAAAGAGACGTTTCCAGTGCGTTTGCGCGTTGCCTACGTGGGACTTGACGATAATCTTTGACAGGCTCGGGAGTTGGGACCCTGCAGGTAGCTATAGGCCGCCACACTGGCATGATAGAGAATTGTACAATAACGTCATACGCAATCGTGGCTGCAATACAAAATAACAATGTTGTTTTTTTCTTTGAGGTTTTCCACATGCGGCCCGAGTCACCTCTCTGAGAGGGTGGTGCGCGTGATTCGGGCGAAAAGGGATGCGCAAAAGGAGGTTATAAGATAGGGCACAGTACCCCAACAGATTTGAAGCAAGGAGATGAACGTCGCAAGCACAGCAAAGGTTGATAGCGGGTACCTCTGTCAAGCGCCGTGATGAATCTAAGGCTGGATTTGCTGAAGGCTCCCGGGGCGCTACGGGTAACGCAATACCTATCCCTGCCGTCGGGGGGTACAGTAAATCTGCTGAGGTTAGGTTCTTCGACGCTATCAGTGTGATGAGCAGCATGCGGCCCGAGAGGGCCTGTGTGTGTGTTGGGGGGGGAGGCAAAATCTACAAGGAGCCATTGCTTCATGTTTCTCCTGGGGATAGGTATATCGGCGAAGGTTTGGTATCAGTGCCGTCCGCGGCAATGCTTGGGGGGTTGTTGTGATCGGTGCCGGTGTAGCTTCTCGAACCGCTGGCTTGATCATCAAGATTGTTTAAGTCTACCGTCGTGAAATACGGGGTCTCCTGAGTTGGATAAGTTGATCGTGAGTGACTGTTATCCATATGGGCACCACCGGTGGCGTCTCCGTTGCGGTGGGTTATGCGATAGAGATGCGTCGTGATGACCAGAGAATTGCACACAAAAAGGGAGAAAGCGACCTAGAGGACGTTATTGAACCCGACCCAGGTCGATGGAAAGTAGCATACCTCTATGTCTATTGCGGTATTGATAAGAGACGAGAAACTAAACACCTGACAGACGGCTCGAAAGAAAGATACAATCGTGACAACAATGCTGAACGAAAACGCCGTGATTATCAGCCGTCGCTGGTGCCGCGGTAGTTTGACTGATCCTAGCAAACGAATGGGAAGAACAATCAAAGTCGAGTCGGATAAGATGTCAGCTGCATCTTCAGTTAGTAATCCTGAAGGTGAACAGCCTATGAGACGCACTTATTAGCTCAAATATGGCCATAGAATGGGTGATGTTGACTGCAAACCGGCCATTGGGATCTGGTGTTGTGTACCAGCTACGATCGGTCGCAAACCTCCAGATCAACATGACTGTGAGCAATGTCCACATTGATACGAACAGCGCTGCAATAGTAAATATCGCGCGGCGAGAATTTTGTGATGGAGGGACAGTACGTGAAATCGAGAGCAGGTTACTGAGACGAACCGACCTGGAGAAGACAGTCTCATGAGCCTTGAAGCATACGAGAATAGGCTTTGGGAAGGACAGACCAAACTACGCATGGATAGGCGAGCGCATATATCCAGAACGAAATGATGGACCGCTCTTCGACTGAACAGGCTGTCAGCATGAAGGAAAAGCTCAGGTAAAGATGACTCGTACCCTTGAAGAGATGAATCCATGTAGTAACAAGATATATAATGCTGCATGCCACAGCTATGATTGCCCATGCGTCCTCCCACCAAAATTTTCGGGCCCTTACACGAAGTACCACTCGATATACTGTAAGAACAAAGGCCAAAGAGGTCATAGAGCTTGTGGCAACTTCATTGGGTTAACCCGTGTACCCAGGAAGCTGACCGCTCATCCTTCACTCACTTTTCAGGTCTACGGCGAGAGAGCCAGTGATGAGCAATATCATCTGAGCAGTCTCGAGCAAGGCGACGTCCTCGGTCCTGGACTGCCAACTTGAAGAGGCAGCTACGGTAGGGTTAAGTGAGTATGCGCGGCCATCCTCTCACTCACGATCGTCGTTTTAACAGCTTTCCAAGGACAAACAGCGCCGATTCCATGCCAGTGGTCTTGTTCTCGTGTGAATTACTGCCATTACTTCGCCCGACGTTCGCGTACTCTGACTCCAGTCATCAAGCAATGACATGCATCATGTGTCAATGACGAAGTTGGATCAGATCGCGGGCGCAAATGGGGCACCAACGCCATCCGTCTGGGCGAGCCAACCTGTATCGAGATGAATTTCAACATTACCGTACTCTTCTGCACCGGAGAATCTGGTACTTAGAAGAAAACAAACCAACATGAATTACGGAACTGCCTGTTGGCGGCACAAAATGTCGCCAATGATTTGCTGGCTACGGTTGGATTACATGTGATAACCGAGCTCACACGAGCAAAACAGTTCCAGTACCTTCGGAACCTGTTGGACGAACCAGTGGGCAGCGGGCCTCATTGTCGGTCGGTCCTTCTCTGTTTCGTTACGTTAGGTGGCTTGCGATGATGATTGTGGACGGAAGCAATGTTGGATGCAGTTGGCTAGCGCTACAAAGATTGCGGAAAGAATTTTAATGCTACAATAGAGGCGTGGGTGAATGGCTACATGCTGGCTACACAGTCTGATGTGAAGCAGATCGATAAATAAATGTTCCCAAGTGAGAGTGTCCTCCGGGAAAGCGAAAAATGGATGGAGTCAACGAACGAAATTTAATCATCAAGCAAAAAATCCCAGTCAATGCATGTCTCAGGTGCCTTCTTAGAGCATTTGAACATCCGCTTCCACGTCTCCTTGTGAGGTTTCTCGGGTGCGCTGGTGTTAACATCCCACATTCGGAACGTCACAGTACCAGATGTCCGCACAAGTACCTCGTCACCCTCCCACCTATCGTAGGTCTTTTCATTCAAGCGAATGTTCGCCATCATCCGATTGACAAACCCCGCGGAATAGGAAGCCCTGCCGGAGTGACGTATTCGGCCTCTAAAATCAGAGGGGAGCCAGACGGTAACGTCCGCCGTCGCCGCTTGAACCTCAAGATAGAATTTACAGCGAGGTACTGGTCGACACTGGTCGTATGTATTAGTCACTTCCTGCCAGGATGTATACACTCATTTACTCACAACTTTGAGCTTGACGGGTGCTTCCTCTGCGCCGACGAACATGCTCAAGCGGTGATCCACCGGCTGATGCCGTGCGCGATAATGAGGTATGACAAGGGACATGTCTACCACCTGGCAGGACTCCAGGATGAAATCCCAGTCGCTCGATCCATTATAATGAATCTTATGTGTACCCTTGGGCTCGGTGTGCTGCAAGACGAAGGAGGTCAGCCGGACTTCGGATTAACAGAATGACAGTTCTTACCAGTAGACTAAGCTTCTCGCATGAGGATGCACTCTGTTGACCATGTTAGATGGTCGTGCGCCCGTCATGAATGGATCGACACTCACCTCAACTAACGAGCAGTAGCTTGCCATAATTTCCCGAAAAAAGAAGAAAATTCAGGCGGACAGGAAAGCGAAAGGTGTCCTTCAATGGGGCCTGAACCAGGGTGGGCATCCCGGCGGATTATAAGTGCTGGAAGGCACGATCACCGAGATGCGTATGCACACTCCCTTTGTGCCCAATTAGGAAGGTGTTGTATTCTGCATGAAGCAGAAACAAAAGAGTTGGTTTGCCGCTAGAAACCGTTTTGGCACTCCGAAAACAACAACCATTCTTCGCTACCTCCTTTTTGGCCGACAATGTACACGACCTTGTCGTCACTACGGCGCGTGTTATGGCCAACCGGCCGAAGTACGGATGCTCTGGTTCTCGTGTTTTTCCTAGTCTACAGCCGCGAACTCGAAGTTCGAACTCGATCCAAAAGGCACTCCGGGTGAGAACGCATACAGATTAACATAAAACACTAAGTAGGTTTAACATGGATACAGACAAACTTGAAATGGACCGGCGAGCCAGCACCGTACCAGAGGTATGCGGAGTTAAGTAGCTTTGAAGATCCGACGCACATGGCGGTCGATCCTTGTCCAGCCAACTTTCCCATTGCTTCCATTTGCCATGAGGCGCAGCTCGACCTTTCCCTCTGCATGGATGCAGATTTCATCGTCGTTTTCTAAGGCACACGTATCGAACCTGATAAAACCACGTCGCATGCGGTCATGAAACGAGCGAGAGCATCGGATCTGCTTCATCTGACTAACATCGTTCTGGCTTTTGATTGTCACAACCCCTCGGAACAAGGGAGGTAACGTCACTTTCACGCTGGCTTCACGTGCGAAGATGTAAAGGCGAAAGAAGTGGCCCTCTGCACCCGGAAGACGATGCTGTCAAGTAGAACGGTTTCCTTGTTTAGTGATTTCATTGTCCAGGTACGGATGGAGGTGGGGTACAAGGACTTCAGCTTACCACTTCGGTGTTGATCGGTCCAGATAAGCTGGACAGGTATGCCACTGACTTGGCAAAAGGCGGGGCATCGCAGGGAAAAGGGGGGAGTAACAATAGCTTTGCGTTGATACACTGGTGGGAGGAGGCCGTTTGGAAAACAAACTGATCTCCAAATGCGGCATCTTTTCTGCGAGGCAGGAACTGCTCAGTGACAGTAGCTACTTTTGCGTCCTGAAACTGATGCTCAGCCAATGCATGTGAGTACCCGATGCGTGTTGTCCCATTAAACTCACCTCCAATGTGGTGGTCGTCCCAACCGAGAGGGAACTTAAATTACTAAGGATCTACAGTTGACCTGCAATAAGCAATCCCGACGCGTTTCAGACGCTCAGCACTCACTGAAAGTGTTTGGGAGATCCTGCTCATACTATTGGGGGTAAGGTGGTGGCTGCTGCAGAGCCTCCGAGTCTGGTCTTCTTAAATACTGGAGTGTACTCGCCACTCATCAAAGCGTTGGAGTGCCATGCTGAGCAGACAAAGCGATCGAACCGCTGTGGACGTGACCATCTACCGCCACTGAAAGAGTTTTGTACGTAAATATCACATCGCCTGCCTCCTGGTTCGGCTGCCCGGAAGTATGCCGGGGGGACGCAAACAAAGAAGAAGTAGCCTTGGCTCTGCACGTGTCGGGAGTGGAATTGCTTAAAGAATGGAGAACTTACCTCGATGGCAGAACCTTGGAGACTCATGTTAGCGCCAATCAACAACCAATATATGTTTACCCGGCGCTGTGGAGCACCTTTCCAGCGACCACCAACAAAGCAGGTTACATTACATACACAACTCTGTGGTCAGATGATGGGAGGGAGTGCAAGAGGGGAGAAGCTCGTCAGCTGCACCTACCACTGCTGGTGACCGGTGGCCCACTCAATGAATCAAGATCGTGATATTATGGTACATACGTAGCGCCATCCATGTATCAAGACTCCACATCGCTGTGGACTATAAATGTTCCTCCTGGGAGTCTTCTACCACTTCCTGATGGTCGTCAATAATGGGGCCCCCTGAGGCGACCTGCGCTGGCTCATTGGTTTTTGGAACTTTGGAAGCTCTGCTCCGGCGCGCTTCCTCGATAAGCCTATTAAAGTCGTCCTTGTGAGCGGCCTGCAGAGGTCATGAATCATTTGGCAGCCAGGCAGAAGATGGCGAAGCAGCCTACCGCATGCGCAGCCGTGTCTTCAACAACGTGCTTGGGTCCCTTCTTATCCTCCTCCCATCTCTTCAATTCCACGCGCAGCTCCGAAGCAGTCTTGCGGCGCCCGGCTTTGTCGAGATTAGCGTTAAATAGCATCACCCATCTGACCATCATTTCAACACCTACACCACTACTGCACGCATGGTTGGGTCGTACCTCTGATGTCGAGTTATCCAGGTATTGCGGTCACCGCTTACAGGCAGTTTTTGGGATAGTAACAAGTCCTTGAGTACTTTATCCTTGAGTACGGCATATGACACCTTGGGTAATCTTTCCGTCGCGTCATCTGAATCGCTGCACGTCAGAGTCAATACGTCTGGCTTGCATCCGCTCGGGAGACACGAAAAACCACCTGTTATCTTTGCATTTATCCTTTCTTAAATTGTTGCCTAGGAGTTTTGACCATTCAGCCTTTGCGCTCGACTTAGATGGAAGCTTGGATTTCGAGGCCGCCTTGCGCCCGCAGTCTGGCCCATCCATATGGTTATTAATGAGCTGGTATTCAACGAATATGCCACATATAGGGCACGGGACTAAAGAATCGGCTAGAAGAAGGTGAGCCAACGGTGGCTTTCGAAAACCAGGCAAACCCACCTTCCACAGACTGCAGCTCTTCCTCTCGTGGGTCGGATGAGGGTTCCATGTTTTCCCGTCTCTTAGAGGGTTTCCGTGCGCTCTTCGCCTGGAGTGGCGACGACTGCGCAATTTCACTGGACGCGTTCGAATTGGAAGGTCCTGCGACACACACGACATCTGACCCAGAACTGGCCGAGGTTGCACGACGCTTGCGCTTCCTCCTATTCGCAAGCGGTGTTTGCAGACGGCGAGGAGTGTGATCAGTACGTGAACTGGCCCTGGCGGTTTCCCTTTGCTGTTCTTCAAGTGAGAGTCGGAGAACATTTGCGCTTGGAGGGTTTTCACTAATCGGGCTCAATGCATCAAGTAACTTGCGTACCGTGCTCCTTTCCAAGCCGTGACGGCCTCTTCGAGAGTTGGGTTTAGTCTGAATTGTGTCTCTGCAGTAGATTTTCGGCAACTCGGACATTCTGGCTCTTTGACGATGTGTTCTCGTATGCACTGGTAGGCATTCCTCATAAGCTCTACAAGTGTTAAAGCACTCAGTTGCAACGCACCAGTGAGCAAAAGCAGTGACCGCATGCGAGGATTACTGGTGCATCATAAAATTCGGTACAAATTGTACAACGAAGGCTTGTGTCAAGCTGACACAAGTCCCTCGCTGGGAAATCAGTTGGATCTGATATGTCGGCGGAAAGAAGTGCCTGTACATTGTTTGTTGGCATTTCTGGTAGCTTGTGCACGTATTTTCCAAGAAAAAGGACTGGACGTGGGGAGTAGAAGATGCTATTACCTCCTGGGTCTGGGAGAACTGGCAAGGGGCTTCGAAAGACGCGGTCACGGTTTGGCCGCGTAAAATGAGTTTACGTGATGAGTCACGCGTGTGACCCGACGCGTTCACCCTCAAACGACGCGCGACGAGTTGGTCCAAATCAAAGAGACCGAACCATCGTAACAACGATTGCATCTCCAAAAAATCCAAAATTGAGAAAGCGAACAATACTGATGTACAGAACTATTATACAGAGAAGATACAGCTCCAGAGTCCAACATGATTATACAATTCCCTCAAAGTCATACTGTTCTCGTACATCTTCCGTGGCCGCTACGTTGCGAAGTAGGGGGTCTAACGATGCAAGCTCATCCTTGATCCCGTTCCGTGCAACTGCATCAAGCTCCTTGAGCAACGTGGACGTGATTTTCTGTGGAGTGACCCGTCAGATGAGATTGTGGGAATTGGTGAGAGGCGCACCTTGAACCTCGTGTCCACTTTCAGTAATACGTCACCCAATCCTGGTGTCCAGCTTGGTGGGGGACTATTTAGGCCACCACCGTAGCTGTGATTCGCACTGTGGACATTGGCGATACCCCATAGGCTGCCGTCTCCTTCGTCCATCGGCTTTGGGGCAGCATCTTGTCCTGAAAACAGGTACGACACCCCTGGATGGGGAGCCAGAAGGCCAAGTGGTCCCATCATGTGCTGACCAGAGTTTGGAAACGGTGAGGGGCCGAGTATGCGGGAGATCTTATTATATACTTCGGACATGACATCAAGGAGGGACAGCAGTGTTTGGTGATAATCGAGGGGAAAGGGCTGTTTCATGATTTATTAAACGCATTAAATTATAAAATTGAAAGGACCCACTATATGAGGTGAAACAAGATAAGAAGTTTCCGATCCGTCCGAGTGGGGCACGGTATACTCGGCGAAGCCGCCTGCAGCTTGGCGCTTTTGTGCTTTAGGTCGGAATAATCGCTGCGCCGTGGGATAAGTATACGGGTACTGAAACAGGACAAAAGTGTATCACAATTTTCGGCTTGTCAGGTTCCTCCTTGGCCTGATCATACTCGTTCATCGTATTGAGCAAGCCTCGGAGGTAATCTTGCGCCTGTGGAATATCAAGTAAGTTCGATAACGACATCGCGAGAACAGCAAAGCGCTGGGTCCTATTTTCTGAACGGCTCAACATCATCATACGGACACCCGTCGACCACACTTACCGTTTCTTCATATTTACATTGCTGAACACCTTATCAAGTTCGTTGCGAGACATCATTATGGTATGAAACCAGTGACTCTGACTGAGGAACCCTGTGAGCCCGAGTTCCACGTCAGCAGAAGACCGACGCACCCCTCATGTACATTGCGCATGTAAGTCAGGGTGATTATCCGCTTCTGGACGAGATCCCGAAGATATTCGACAGAAGTACCTTGGGCGATGACGGGTGTGCCGTTGCCAACCAGCGTGGCAGTCGATGATAGCGTGTCCGAGTGCACAGACTGGCCATCCCACTCCCTCCCTGGTGGAACACTGGCTGTCGGAGTCTGTATTGCCGCTGCGAAGGCAGCACCAGTCGCAGCGGACATGCTGCCTCCGGAAACGGAGCCAGCTGAGCCAGAGGGCGGCTTGAAGGAAGACAACAAGTTCTGCGCCGAGCTCTTCCTGCGCATTGCTGGACGGGTAGAAATTTCAGACATTGGTGGACTTGACGGCGGGATGGCTGCCTGGAAAACAGCTGCCATTTGAGCTTATCCAGGCGCGTTGGTTTTGGCCGTTGCCCAGGCGAGTGAGAAAATCCGCGTCGAAATCGAAGCGGATAGGCGAAAGATAGATCTACCCAAAAAGGAAGGTATTTATTGATGCTGCCATTGAGAGCTTCCTCAAAGTTCCATCTTCCCGCTGCATCGCATCTCTTTCTTCCTGTTCTTTCTCGTACAGGACGACATGGCGGACCTCACCTCAGTGGCGAAACAGTTCACTGATTACTACTACACTCAATTTGATATTGATAGGTCGCAGTTGGCACCGTTATATGTGAGTTCATCCACCATGCAGCATTACCTCGTTCGATCTGCATGATCTAATGACCTTTCAGCGCGACAAATCTATGCTCACCTTTGAGGGGGAACAGTTCCAAGGGACAGGTGCGATAATCGAGAAACTTAGGGTAAATATTCACATCGTCAACCCCATCGCAAGCCACCGTTGATCATTGATCACTTCGCAGGGCTTGTCTTTCGGAACAGTCCAGCACAAAGTAACCACACTCGATGTCCAGCCCTCTTCTCCCACGCAGACAAGCTTACTCGTCAGCGTTACCGGACTCTTGCTTGTACGGCCCCCCACTAGATCTCTGATGAAAGCCCATCTCACCCTCGACCCGATTATAGGTTGATGACAACGTGAACCCCTTGAACTACAGCCAGGTGTTCCAATTGATTGCTGAGGATGGCACGTACTATGTGTATGTGAACCGCTTCTTCAACGCGTTGAGATTCTGACATTCGAGCAGGTACAACGACATCTTCCGCCTCAACCTCGGTTGATTGATTGATTTTGCATCTACACTGAGAGGGTCGGAGAAGCGAAGGTATAGAGAAGACGAGTAATAGCAAGAGGAGACAACTTTTTTTTGTATTTCTTTCCCTCACATAATACATGGCCGTTTGTGCAACAGGAGGACCTGTTGTTGTCATGTCGCAATTTAAGTAAAGAAAGTCAGAAAGGGCGATCGGAACTCGGTCGACTCAAACAAGAAAAGTAAGGATTGCCAGAATTCTAGCCACACAACAGGTAGGGCATACGTTTAGAGGGTATTATACTAGGTAGTCAGTCAGGATGCAACCTCATTCACCTCCAGTCCCATAATCAAATCTAAACACCAGCAACGATCCTGTCGAAAGGCATCAGTATCAATTCCGAGGCAATATCCGCGAGCAACGTGATCAGAGGCAAGAATAATGAAGGGAACACTCACTCCTCTGCCTTATTCAGTGCGGTCACCATGCCAACAACTTCCTTCCGTCGGTTCACGACGAACTCGCTCTCTTTCATCAAGTCATCCAAGACTTCCGGCTTGTACAGCTCCTGCAACAACTCGCGTTGCAAGTTCTCCTTCGAGTGATTCACAAGCGTCAGGACGATCGCTTTCGGAACCATGTCGATCATCTCCCGCTTCACGATGTTGAAGTAGGAGTGGATGAGGAGTTCTAAGTAGAGGTACGATAGGTCAACACAAATCACGCAGCCGGCTGAGATCCACTTACTGATAACCTCAGTCTCCATCGTCTCCCGTTCGCTGAGTGCCGACTGGGGTCTGATAATCGGGGGCGGCTACAGTGCGCCACAGATCAACTACGAGATGTCTGTATCAGGGACGAGCTACTTACCGATTCCATGACTGGCCCAGCTTTCTTCGGTTGTCCTTTCTTTGCGGTTGAGAAGAACGAGCCAAAGAAGCTCGGTTCCTCCTTCTTGGGATCAACGTCGAGGTCACGCCCCCCGTTGATTTGGCCTGGTGCAAGCTTGCCGCTCTTCGGGTCTGGCGCAGGCGGTGGAGGCTTGCTGGCGTTGAGGCGGTCTTGAACGATACCCATGGCCTACAAGAGATCGAACCCGGTCAGAACCAGACGCCAAAAAATGATGAACGATATATACCTTATGACCACCGAGGAAGTCGGGGTGCGTGGTGTTAACATAGCATGCTTGCATACTGTGCAGTTAACATTGTCAGGAAGGCACCTTGAGAGCACTCGGGCAAAAGATACGCACGCAACCATATCAGTTACAAGCTTCGTCGTGGGATTCATTGCAGTCTTGAAAAAGTTTACAACAACAGAGTTGAATCGCTCTCTAAGAGCGGGGAAGCGTCTGAACGCTTGCTATATAAATGGTCAACAAAGAGGGGACTGAAAGGTCAGAAACCATGAACGCACGATCTTCTGAAGCAATTGCCCGAGGATTCGGATGAGTTCGTCGTACACCAATTGGCAGCACTTCAAAGCGGGCTCGTCGAGCCGCTTGATCTGCTGCTTCACGATGACCTCGAAGGCTTGCGTACCAACGAATAGCGAAGGTGTTGATCCCTGCATTCTCCTCAGCACAGCACTCCCCCAGGCCTCTCCAAGGCGAAAACACTCACAGAAGAGTTGTACAAAATCGTCCTAATATCGCCATCCTTTACTTGATCGAAGGGATCAATACTCTTCACTCCATTATTAAACAGCTCGTGGAACACAAAGCTGATACGTGCGCCTCCACTGAGTTCGTTCAAGGACAAGTCATTGGTGTTACCATCGATGACTGTGCGGAATTCGTTCGTGAACTCGGTGATGACGGAGAGAACGACGTTGCCCCCCGAGCCGTCGCCCAATGCTCCTCCAAGAGTAGCAAGTTCGGCGTTGTACTTTTGGAGCTGTTGTGCGATGCGGGCTTTGATGTCGGGGAGTGTGTTGCGGATGTGTTGCATAAGAATCTAGGTACACCGTCATGTCAGTATTCTTGGAAACTTGTTTCGTGAACGTACCATGTTGAGCTTGCGAGAAAGGAAAGGGGTTCCGCAGTATTGGGCCTTGCCCTTGTACGAAGCATGCTGCTCGAAGAAGTTGCGCTCTGCCTCCAGAGCCACACTGATGGCCTTTGAGTTGTCGATATCCCGTTGACCACGGTTCACGACTGGTACATAGCCAAGTCGGAGGGGAATGATGCGACCAGCAAGAATGTCAACGACATCCGTCCCTTGGTCCCTGCACATGAAGAATCAAGCTCTACAACGCAAAACACGAAACAGAAACACATACATGAGATCAACTTTCGTCAAAACACCGATCGTCCGGGTTCCTTCAGGATCGACTTCACGAGCCATCTTCAGACCATCAGAGTTCGCCAAGTCGGTGTTGGCAGCTGTAACAGCAAGGATGATACACGCCGGTCTTGAGATATATTTCAAAAGCATATCCCTGATCTGCTTTTCGATATCCTTTGGCTGGTCTCCGACAGGAACCTTTGTCAAACCAGGCAAGTCGACAAGGGTTAGAGTAAGGACGTTCGGCGAGAAGATACGCAAGTTGATTGGCTGTGGCGAGATGCCAGCATTACGACCTGTCTTTGCCTCCGTATCACGAACTATCTCTGCTCGGATTTTATTAAAGTCGTAGAATTTCTCGCCCGGAAGATGGAGGAATTCTCCCCACTCTGATTCGTTGGCCTGCTTGTCTGTGCCAGTGGATGGTGCTTCGCAGTAGATCAGTCCTGAGTCGAAATACTGGTATCTGGGCATACCTGGGGCGCCGTTTGCTTGTGGTGCAGTGGCGGGGCGGTGGATAAGCTGGAGGACTAGCGGTCGCCGTGTCACGATACCAGTTCCACGAGGCAAGAAATCTCGCCCAACGATGTTCTGTCCAACCATCAGCCACGCCAAACTCGCGCAGTGAATAGATACACAAACCTCGAGCACACTACTCTTCCCACTACTCTGACTACCAAGCACACAAATCTGAGGAAGGTCTATTTGGGAACCAGATGATCCAACGGTGCTGAATACATCTTGGAGCTTGTTAATAACAGAGACAATCTCTTGACCGAAGCCTGTGGACATGCTGGGCGACGTTGACGGTAATATAAAGGACCAGGACAAAGGGAACGATGAGAACGACGTAGACCAGTGCAGTGCTTTACAGCGATTTGGTGCACCAGAAACACGCAGTCTTACTGCGTGGTCACAGCCACAACCACAAACCTCACCAAATCTGATCACAGCACGCTAGTGACGCTCAAGAAATTCATGCAAAGCTGGGCTCAGCTACCCACGAATGCTGCGGTATATGACTTATTTTTCCGGTTATTACAGCTTATGTAGTCCCGATTGACCCGCACGCCGCGCTGTGCGTTATGATCAATGTCGTGGCCATTTGTGATCACGATGAATCAGCCCTGCGCCCCCATCCTCCGCTGTGGAGTAGCCGCGTCTCGAAGCGGCTAGAGAGGACCATGAATTTACGTCAATTGCAATGCCCCACGAATCTGCACCCTGACTCAAACTTCGAAGACGGACGCGTTCAACGGCTCTGAGTATAACTCCCACTATGTCCACTATCACTCTAGTTGAACCTGATCGTCTCCCTCTTCTGTCGATCCCATTGGTGGGAGGAGAACCTCAGACCCATGCCAGCGATGCACTTTATATCGCCGAAGTGCTCGCCATGGTCCTGGATCAACTGGGTGACGACAAGCAGAGTCTGCACCATGTCGCCTTGACTTGCAAGGGTTTTACGGAGCTTACGCTTGACCATTTGTGGGCACGCAATGATTCTTTGGAACCTTTCATTGCGCTCCTTCCCGAGGAGCTAAAACTCAATGTAAGCAAAGGATGCTCTCGAAGCTCCTACTCACTGGCTGATCTTCATCTGGTTCTCAGGACGAATCAAACTTTGTATGTGATCCTGCAGAAGCTGCGCGCCTACCTGCTGAGAAGTGGGCCACCTTCGATAAATATGCTCGGCGAGCCCGGCGGTTGTACGTGCGGACGGTCACGATGACGCCATACCGCGTCTATTCATCCATCTATCAGCAGCTCACCGCCATGCGACCAAATGTCGAGCTTTTCCCCAACCTCAGAAACCTGATATTCCATGCAAAGAGTCGTGATTACCAGGACCTCCGTTTCTTCCCGTCATCACTTCGCAGTCTCACGCTGAGCTGGAGTAATGTCGTGTGCGGTGAACGTGAAGGCAAGCTCTGGAGCGCAACCATGAACAGGTTGTTCCTTGACGCTCCTCTCATCGAGAAAGTCTATTTCGAGGGAAGTCCACGGGACCCTCTGGAAGACCTCACACCGCTACCTTTCAAGCACCTGCGTGAGATCCGCATCAAATGCAGCCCCATTTTCCCCAATGTCCTTCATGCATACTGTCATGCTCTATCCGCCTCTTCGATACTCGAGCTCGATCTACGCTTCGTAGGCTGGCCCGACGCGCGTATCGAGCCACTATCACCCGTTTTCCCGTCGTTGAAGAAGCTAGCCGTCGATGGTTCGCCGTCTCGTGCAATCGACTTCGTCAGACGACTCTCGAGTCCCACACTCCAAGAGCTTGTGCTCTCGCTACCACATGCCCGCAAGGGAGAGCCTATCGCTCTCTACGCGCAACTCTTTGGCGTCATTGCGGAGAAGTATCGAGGCGTATTCAAAAAGCTTGCCGTGCAATACTCTTTGGTATGCCACAACCAAGCAGAACTGGAGCTGTTCCTCGGTGCTGTGCGCAAATTGGTTGATGCTGGGCTGCACGAACTGGAGATGTATTTGGTCGTTGGTTGGTGTGACCTCACACCAGAGGTGCAGGACATGATCAAGCCTTCTAATTGGGCGGGCCTCAAAAATTTCTGGATTTTATCGCCTCGCATGGGGCAGAGGCCGTTGTGCTGATACGTACCCTTATTACTGTATGGGGTCATCGCATCACTCCTTGGGGCCGTTGGCGCTCTCTCTCTCTCGTACTACATATGTTTGACTAATTATCGATGTCGTTATTTATCCACCGCTGTCTAGGAGCCCACCTATTGATTGTTAACAGAGATTCCACACGTCGAGCTGGCACGTCCCGATGAGTAGCCGTCCATTCATCCTGACGGGTTATGAACCAGTGTGCCGCCTACTGGACTGGCGTCAGGCAAGAGGGGGTCATCGGCTTTATTCAGCGCGAACTTGCCTCCCGGCTTGATTCGGAGCTTTTCTCGGCTCTCTGGAATGATTTCTTTAGGGAACTAGGCGCGCGTATTCAAGGCCACGTCCGAATCGCTTGGATGCTCTCGAACTCTGCTGCTGTGAGCTGTAGGAGTGTATGGTTGCTGGTCATGAGACAGTTTCCTCATGACTTCTGACTATCCAGCCTTGTGGCGGGCCGCTCTTCCCGCTGACCCTCGATCAGCTGTTTGTTCGGCTGCTGGATCATGTTAGGGTCTTGGACTCATTATAACCGACCGCGAAGACCACCGTCATGATTTTCTCTTTGATCAGTGACATTTCGTGGCTCCATCCACTGCTGACGCTCGTTCTCTCCCCCCCAGCTATCTATGATGCATCCGCTCCTTCTACTCTTACCATCTTTACTCCCCACTTCTAGTAGTGCCCAAAACACATCTCCGCCGCCAGACGTATCCGGCCTCACCTGGCCCTCAGAGCTTTACTCATCTCTCATTCCCCAAAAGGTCCTAGCCACCGCCAACACCCAACACAACCCGCCCCAATACCCTCAATATACCGACCGCATCGTGGGCGAGTGGCAATGGTTCTCCCCGGACACGTGGACGTCGGGATTCTTCCCCGCCACGCTGTACGAACTCAATACGCGCACCCAGCTGTGCAAGGGACAGGGAAGCGGCGCTGGGACGGATTGGGTGGGGTTGGGGAGGACGTGGAGTGCGGCGGAGGTTCCGCTCGAGACGAAGAATAGTGTGGGGCATGATGTGGGGTTCTTGAGCTTCCCGTTTGTGCAGGAGCTTTTGGTGTGCGTATTGTCATCTGCTCTCTTGCAGGTGGATGTTGTTGTCTAACGAACGAACAGGAACCCGCAAAATGAGACCGCGATAAGTGCAGTCAACACCTTTGCAGCCGACCTTGCTGCACGTTTCAGCCCCATCGTAGGATGCACGCGTTCCTGGGACACCTCCGACCCAACCCTCTTCGAAGTGATTATCGACAACATGATGAACCTCGATGTGCTGTTCTCGTCCTACGCGCTCACGGGCAACAGTACGCTCGTCGACATCGCAAAGTCTCACGCGGACAAGACAATGGTGAACCATGTCAGGCCGGATGGGTCGTCCTTCCATGTCGTGGAATACAACGCGACCACTGGTGAAGTAATTGCGAGGGTCACAGCACAGGGATATAGCGACAATAGCACTTGGAGTCGGGGCCAAGCGTGGGGTATCTATGGATTTGCAAACAGTGAGCTCTCTTCATACCGCTGTTTATCGTTTACTGATTGCAAGAATAGTGTATTCACACACGAACGATACGAACTACCTCGAGACCTCGCGCAGGATGGCAAATTACTTCTTGGACAACCTCCCTTCTGATGGCGTAGTGCCTTGGTGAGTCACCTTCCCTCCACTTCTCGTACTGTGCTGGGTATCTTATACGACTGTGAATAGGGACTTCAATGCCCCACTGGTGCCTCCTCGTCCCGCAGACACATCTGCAGCAACGATCGCATCAACGGGCCTTCTCCTTCTCGCACGCCAGGAAATGTCACTCTCCCCGCCAAATGTCATCAACGCAGCACGTTGGGTCGCCGGTGTTTGGAAGGTATGTGTCCAGTGATGCTTTATCCTCATCGCTAGTTCATCGCGATACTGACCATCGCATAATCAGCTCCTCGACGCTACCACCAAACTCGCCTGGCAGCCATCATGGCAGTCCTTGCTCTCGAATGGGACGGTGAACAACCACTATCCTTCGGCGAACAACGATACGGGGATTGTGTATGGTACGTGTTCACCACTCGTGGCTGATCGCTGTCCGGCGATCATCATGCATGCTGGTCCAACTGATCATCATCATTAATCTAGGCGACTACTACTACATTAAAACAGGCAATGACCTCGTTCAGATGGGGCTTGCGCATTGCTGAAGATACCAAGTGGGTGCTTCAGGGTGCTCGGGTGTGTTAACTAGGGAGTCGTGAGGCGCCCGCTTCCGAGTCCTGCGCGGAGGTTGGGGGTTTCTTGTCTTACATACTTCATACCCTCGTCGCCTGGCCCGTTCTAGCTTGTAATGAAACGGTGGCACGGACACCCGTCAGCGGAATATGAAACGAGGAAGCGATTGCGCGCGCGAGATACATAAGCATGCGAGTTGGGGCTGCGGTGCAGTGCTGGTGAGATATAACTCGGAGATCGCATACCTGCGGATCGCTATTGTTGTGTCGGCGCGAAGATAGCATGCTTGGAAGAAGTTCCTATAGGCTATAGGTACTTGGACTATTATGACATGTCTGGGGGCCAAGTTGAAGATAGAACATTCAATCCACTGCGACTCCATAAATAACTTGAACCCGATTGTTCGGAACCATCGAGCGCTTCGGAGGCGCCCAAAGTGGCATGAGACAGATGGGATGATGCTACCAGACCAACGTGCCATCCAAAAGCATCTTTAACAAGCCTAGCGCCCTGACAAGAGCCTCTTGCATTATAGATAAAACAGTAGTTTATTGCAGGATCATACGGAGATGATCTCGTGACGTTGGCCAGAGAAGCACGCTGGTGCACGTTGTAGGCTTCTTCTAGGACCTAATTCTGCATTTGGAGAGGGCGAGAACTTGATTTGGGCATCTGACGGGAATATGTCGTCAGGGGGGAGGCGAATAGATCACCGGGATGGGGCGTTGGCTGCGGGGACACGCAGGGGCATGCATGGGTCTGTGGAGTACATAAGCGAATACAATCCAGTTCGAATCATACCCCTCCTCTTCCCTCCCTTCATCATCCCACAAAGTAACGACCTCGTCACGACAAGAACTTATACTCCAATACCGTCTGTGCACCATGGCTGACAGCTGGAGAGACGGAATTCTCCTCAAGGTGCGTCAGGCGAGCTCCATGTCGAGCAATGTTTACTGACAGTGACGTATGTTGTCGCAGATCGTCAATATCTTGGTCTACTTTTTGTTTTTGGGCTCGAATATCTACACCATTGCAGCCCCTCATGACATCTACTACACGGGCAAGGAAACGTACATAACTCCTGCTCCATGGGCTTTCTTGATCTGGTGCGCAGCGCTTGCCGCTCCTCTTTTGTCCCGGCCCACTCCTAACCCGGAAACGCACATTCTAGGACCCTCATTCACCTGCTCCTTCTCGGCACGATCGTCTACCAGTTCACCGCAGCCGGAAAGAAGGTCATCATTGATGGCATCTCATGGCGGTTCGCCTTACTCGGCGTCCTCAATGCAATTTACGTCAACCTCTGGTCGTCGCACCACTACATCGTGGCCTTTATCTTTGCGCTCTTCGTGAGCAGCACCGTAACGGTGAGCATTTCTCCCTTTACATTAACCTTCATTGTGCCCTCCTTGAGAGCTTCTTGAGCGCGATCATGTTACATACATTCTGACACGATGCGATGATTGCAATATGCTAACCCATTTTATAAACAGCACATCTACTACATAGTGAAGAAGTTCCATGCTCCGTCCACCACGGGTGACGAGATCTTCGTGCACCTTCCCTTCTCGCTCTACCACGGATGGACGACCGTTCTGGTCGTCCTCACCGCATTCGAGGCATTCGGCGTCAACGCGTTCACCAAGCCCGCGGGTGTATGGACCAAGGTCTTCGTCTTCCTCGCTTTGTAAGTCCGCCTGTACACAACCCCCGAACCCACCCACTCACTGACGTGCTTCTTTAACCACACAGCTTCTTCCTCGAGGGAACAGCCGCTGCTTACGCCTTCACCTCGCCTGAGGGTGACCTTCCTGCCTCCATCGCCATCATGTGGTCTCTCTTCGCCATCTTTGCCCAGCAGCACGAGCCCTTCGTGCACTGGTCTGCTCTCGCATTCGCGATTCTGAGCGCGTTGTGCGTGGTCAAGGGCATTTGGGGCTTGTATGGGAAATACAGGGGCGGAGCGATCCTTTTGGAAGATGAGGAGCGTGCGCCACTGGTAGGTGGACGATGAGCGCATGGCGAAGTGCGAAGGTGAAGTGAAGGGAGATGTGGAAATGAAAATGATGCAAGGCCTTATGCGCGACCACTGCTGCTCTGATCTTGTCTTGTTCCCTGGTCTGAATCTTTCCCCTTTTTACGTCTCTTGCAGATTCTTTCTATCACTCTGAAGTATCAAATCTTCAAGAACGGTGTTGTTGTTATTAGCTTGTAACTAACATGCATTTTGGCCTACTGTAATTTACAAGGTATCTTGACATCATATGAGATCCCCATGTGCCCGAAAAATGAGTGAAAGTACTTCCGCGGTTGGCCATTCGGGGGCAAATGGCTCGAATCGGGAACGAACGGCGGTCGGTGGCGCTTTGGCACTTGGGGGACCAAGATTGCTGCAGTCACAGAAATGCAGTTGTTGCCAGCAAGATCGAGGTTGTCATTCCTTGATCTTCCTGCCGACAGCTGCATTACTGTAAACCTTTCGAGGTGGACTGATGTCCAGATCCTCCCCACAGTTCCGAGATGTGACGGGAGCAGCACAGCAGTTCTCAGAGGGAGAATGATTCGCTTTATATGGCGTCAAAAGTCCGAAGCAGTATTATAACTGTCGAGGGTAGATCGACATCAATCCTCAGTGCAATGCACTAGTAATGCACTGCTTTCCGTATAGCCCCACCACACTGCCTGATCTAACAGAAATGTGATGAGAGGTGTGGATGGGAGGTATAAGTATGTACAGCCCCTCCTGGCGCAATTAAATCGTCAAATCGGCCCCTGGGCGATCGAGAGATCACTTGCCTTTTGGTCATCCAGCAACAGTTTTGATGATTCTGATATGTGGTAAACCCACTCAAAGCGGACGACTAAGTCGGGCCTAGCGCCAAAACACCCGTGCGGGGGCGAGTCGGGAATTGACCATTCTCGACTTACCTTCGTACAGGGGAGCAAAGGAGGATACAGTGGATGGTGCTCGTACTGGGCCAAGAGTGTTGATGGCAATCCTTTGGCGTCTGATAACTGGTCTGAATGGTGGCGCATGCGTGACCAAATCCCAGGAGCGTGAGAAAATATGGACTATATTCAGCTTAGTCTCTAGAACATTCCATTGCCACATATGCGTGACTCTGAGCGTCCACTGCCCTCGACATCGTTCAAGCCCTTCAAAACGTCTCCTGAAGTCGAGAAAAGGATGCATAAAGAGTCGCTTGGACGATATGCATTCAAGTTACCAGAAACGCAAGATGAAAGGAGGTGAAATAGGCGTGCTACACTCGGATCACAGCTGATGGTGGAAGGAGTCAAAAGAGTGCAGACAATAAGGTTCATGATGGTAATCGATAGCGGAGCTTGAAATTGCACGGTATATAAGGAGGTCCACATCCCGACCTCGTCCTCTGATTTTTCACCCACGCTGAATTTCCCACGCTCACCTCAACCCCGACCCCCAAGGCAACTTTTTTAAAAGTCACTGAAAGATGTCGTTTGCACTCCCCGCTCGTCAGGTAACCTTTGGGAGGTCGGCGGCGCCTTACCAGCCTCAGCAGGCTCAGGCCGCACAGCCTAACAATGGGCTCGCGCTTCCCGGGTCGAACTCTTATGCACTCCCGGCATCATCGGGCTTGGCGTTGCCCGGACCATCCCCATTGTCGCAATCGCATACACCGCCGCCAGTGTCTCAGCCGAATGCTACTACGACCATTAGCAAGGGCACCACCATTACTGCCGTCGCAGGTCCATCGACGCCACCCGCTACCGCCGTCCCCGCCACGCCAGTGCCGTTGACGCTTGAGCAACAGCACATCACTGCTGTAGAAGGCATCGTGCCCACGCTCCAAAACATTGTCGCTACCGTCAATCTCGACTGCAGATTGGACCTCAAGACGATTGCGCTGCACGCCAGGAATGCGGAGTACAATCCCAAGGTTGGTATTTACATCTTGACTCACGTTCCTGTGCACGCCAATGCGCTTTTCTTGCACATTAGCGTTTCGCGGCCGTCATCATGCGCATTCGTGATCCCAAGACCACTGCGCTCATCTTCGCGTCGGGCAAGATGGTCGTTACGGGTGCGAAGAGTGAAGATGATTCGAGGCTTGCGTCGCGCAAATATGCACGTATAGTGCAGAAGTTGGGCTTCGATGCAAAATTTGCAGAGTTCAAGATTCAGAACATTGTCGGTAGCTGTGATGTCAAGTTCCCGATAAGATTGGAGGGTCTTGCATACAGCCACGGACAGTTCAGCAGTTACGAGCCCGAGGTGTGTATTGCTGGTGTTGTGTCAACGCCGGAGTCACTCATGGTCTCGGCAGCTCTTCCCTGGCCTCATCTACCGTATGCTCAAACCGAAGGTCGTCTTGTTGATCTTCGTTTCGGGGAAGATAGTCTTGACTGGTGCCAAGGTAAAGGTTTATCTATCTTCTATTCCTTCTGCCTGCGTCTCTTGGAAGAGACCTTTGAGTTAGTGGAATCGGTTCGAACCCTCCGCTGACACTGCCATCTCTTTGTTCTTCTCGCCACATAGGTCAGAGAAGAGATTTACACCGCATTCAACACCATTTATACGGTGTTGTGCGAGTTCCGGAAACCGTAATGTGGCGTCATTCCACACCACGTTTCGTTCTTTCCACTTCTCTTTTTCTTTCCCATTGTCTTCTATGACATCGCCTCCAACACAACGCATCATACTGCTCGTCGACGACGAAGCCGCCATCTATCCGACGACCGTCATCGGCGAGCGGGGAGCGTGTGGTTGTGTGTGGGCTATAAAAGTTCTTACTCTTACCGAGGGATGCCAAGGCCGGGGAGCGGACGTAGTGCACGGACATTTCCCATCCTCCCTCTTCACTGATAATATATACATGCAATACATAAAGCAACACAATCACCTTCCCTTGCATTATTTCTCTTGAATTTGTCTGCATGCATGAAAGCAATCATATCCTTTCGGTTGATTATACTTTGCATAGTAGTTGGGTTTTATGATACCCTGCGTGTGCATGGTTTGAGTAGTGGTTTACTTGGCCTTGCTTCAAGCCTCGTAGCTTTGCTGCAAAGGCAGGAACATCGACCTCGAAGAAAGGAAGTTTGGGAAGTTCAAGGTCGACAGATAACCACGTGGTAACACTCGAGATAATCTGAGTCCGCGATAATCATTCCTAGTCACTCACCTATTGGCAGTACTTAGATCAAGTCATAATCTGGCTCGTAGTCTCGCAGCTTCATCTTTTGCGACTTTCCTGTCACGTAGAACTCGTAGATTTGACAGATGTCCGCCACACTACCCAACATTGTGCCAGAGGGCCTTTCGGGTGACCCAACAGCACCAGCTACCATAGAATCACTGGCGACGACTTTGAGCGGGACAGGAATTTCCACGTAAGTCCGTGACTTTCTCTCCGATGGTTCTTCTTAAATAAACGAGCACTCTAGACCAATATCGGACGGCGCCCCCTCCGCCTCTAATACCCCAGATGCATCGAACGCCCCAGCGATCAAACCCGCAGAACCAGCTCAAGCTCATGAGCAAGTCGTCACCCCGTGGGACGTCCAAGGATCCGTCTCTGCAGACGGCACCCAGCTCGGGATTGATTACGACAAGCTGATTGTTCAGTTTGGGACACGTCGGGTCGACCAGGCGCTAATGGAGAGATTCGAGAAGTTGACGGGGCATAAACCACATCCACTTTTGAGGAGGGGGATGTTTTTCTCACATCGGTGCGTTATTTATGACTTGGCAGGGTTGTCAGTGGGGTAAGCGGTGAAGGGGGCTGACGGACCGGGGTTTTGGTTCAGGGAGTTCGACAAGATTTTAGATCGGTATGAACAGGGAAAGCCGTTCTTCTTGTATACTGGACGGGGTCCCAGTAGTGACAGCATGCACATTGGGCACATGATCCCCTTCGCTTTCACGAAGTGAGCACTTTGATGTCTCCTTCATCGATCCAGACTTACACTTAGATTAGATGGCTGCAGGACGTCTTTGATGTTCCACTTGTCATCCAACTAACGGGTAAGTCCCCGCTCACCTTCTCACTCTCACTCATTTAAGTAAATGGTAGACGACGAAAAATTCCTGTTCAAGCACGAGCTTAAAATCGAGGA
Source organism: Hydnomerulius pinastri MD-312 (assembly GCA_000827185.1). Taxonomy (NCBI): domain Eukaryota; kingdom Fungi; phylum Basidiomycota; class Agaricomycetes; order Boletales; genus Leucogyrophana; species Leucogyrophana pinastri. Next base: position 2,026,270 of record KN839836.1, read on the forward strand.
CGTCCGCAAGTTTTCGCGGAGCAATACCAAGGACATCATCGCCGTTGGTTTTGATGCCAAGAAGACATTCATTTTCAGCAACTTAGACTTTGTCGGTGGTCCTTTCTACCATAACGCAGTGAAGATCTCGCGACACATTTCTTACAACCAGTCAAAGGCCACCTTTGGCTTCACCGATTCGTGAGTCGTCGGCCTATTCACCGCCGATGGCATTCCGCTGACGGCTTGGATCTGCGTCATTAGAGACAACATCGGAAAGATACACTTCTGCTCCATTCAAGCCGCCCCATCATTCTCAAACTCCTTCCCCCAAATCTTCGGCGAAAAATCCGACATCCCCTGTCTGATCCCGTGCGCCATCGACCAAGACCCCTACTTCCGACTCACCCGAGACGTAGCTCAAAAACTCAGATACCCCAAACCCGCTCTCATCCACTCACGTTTCTTCCCCGCTCTCCAAGGCCCCCAAACAAAAATGAGTGCCTCAGATCCGAATTCTAGTATCTTCATGAGCGATACCCCGAACCAGATCAAGAATAAGATCAATAGACATGGGTTTTCGGGTGGTAAAGAGACGGAGGAGGAGCACAGAAAGTATGGGGGTGATACGGAGGTGGATGTTGCGTATCAGTATTTGGGCTTCTTCTTAGATGACGATGCTGAGTTGGCGAGGATTGGCGAGGTGAGTTTTTGGTGAATCCTGCTTTGTTTCAGTGCGTGTCACTTACTTGTTACGAACAGGAATACCGTGCGGGTACTCTTCTCACTGGGCAACTGAAAGCCAAGTGTATCCAGGTGCTACAGGCATTCGTGAAGGACTTCCAAGATGTTCGTAAATCCTTCTTTTGAATTCTGCGGGGCTGATAGTATTTTATTCATTGTAGAGAAAAGCCAAAGTGACAGAAGCCGACGTAGACAACTTCATGGACGCGAATCGCAAGATTGACCCCACCATTGGCAACGCAGCGTCCCGGCCCTCAGCTTAGCTGCACGATCGTTGCAGTAGTATACGCGTTGTATGATGTAGGGAGCCTCATGGAATGAATGTCTTCTGTGCTTATTGTAGCGTGAACAAAACATTGTATGCGTATGTATGATTCTACAGTTGCCTTAAATAAAAGTCCTCCTAGATCCCTCCCTATAACTGCTATGGTCAACACAGCACGAACAGACCTTTCCGCCATGTAACATTTCATCAGGATCATTTTATGTCATCATATCCGCCCCGAACGAGAACGGACGTGCCATGCTCTCTTGAACCACGAATTGGTAACCTTGAGACCACTGTGTAACCCATGGAAGCCGGACAACGGCGTGCCATTCATCTCCGGCTTGCCGCCGACCGGCACGTTCCCCTTGCTCATATCACTACTGTCAACGTCTTTCGTCCAATAGAACGGCAAAGTGTTGATTTTGTCGTGTTGCCATGTACCGATGGCATCGAGGGCTGCCTGACCCCAGTCAAAGTTTTCGTGGTCTTTGTGATCGGCGGGGCCGTCGACGAAGATGACGAGTTTTTCATTCTGGGGTTGGATGAATCCCTCTCGGACGCCGTTCTTGACGAGCTCTCGGAGAGCGTTGTAATATGAGAGAACGTTGAGAAGGATAACGGCTATTGGCGTGTGGGCGGATGAAAAATGTTTACTCAATACAATCCGGTAATGAGAGGCGGGTATGAAGATCTCTCACGTTTATTATGAATGTTAAGTTGGTTCCAGGTGATAACCTCCAGGATCTAGGGATAAGAATGGGTTCATTAAGCACGGCCATGCCGCAAATGAAAGCTCCGAAATACAACTGCGGACACTTACTTCTTCGAAGGTGCCGAAACCACCAGGCAAGCCGACAAAGGCACCTACGCGTTTCGCCATTTCGACTTTGCGCTCATGCATCGAGTTGACGACGATCTGATGCGAAAAAGTAAGGGCGGAGCGGGGGCGTCGTTAGCGAGGGGTGAACGTGGTCCGCACGTGCGGACTAAGAGTATCATTAGGTACTTACGGTTTCCATCTGCCAGCGGAAGAAGCAAACGACAGTTCAATAAAAACAAAAGGGGTTTCCACCGGGTCAGCATTTCCGAACATCTAACGTCATCGGACCCTGGGGCCCTCACACGTACCTCTCCTCTCCGTTTCTCGTCAAGAGCGTCAGCAATGTTGTTCGACTTTGCTTGGCCGTTGCCTTTATCTTTCTCACCGCCAGCAGCGAGGATGGCGTAGGGAATGATACCCGTTACTTTGCCACCGTCGGAGTTTGCGACGGCACCAGATACGACGCCCATGATGCCGCTGTTACCACCACCGTACACTAGGGGTCGGTTTGCGGCTACGAGCGCATGTCCTAGAGCTGGATTATGATATGGGGTTGATGGACAGAGGGGAGGAGAAGGGGTCAATCAGTTACGCGGTCTTAGATGAATGAAATGTTTGACGAAGATGAATAGGGGATGATGATCCCATCGAACGAACGAACAAATGACAAAGCACGGTATAGCAAGGAAGCGAAAGAAAGATACCCACACAACGCAGCCTGCTGGAACGCTTTTTGCTTTCCGAAGGATGCAGCGCAATATACTGCAACAGCGCGTGAATTGGAAGGTGCTACCATGGCAAGCTGTTCTTCAAGGACTGCCGATTTGCCAGCAAGTACAGCAGTAGAGGAAGTAGAGGGGGTAGGAGTCGACTGGGAAGGTGGAGGTGGTAATTGGGCCATTTGCCTTACGCTTTGCCTTGAGTATTTAAACGTACGAAGAATGCGAAACGCGAGGCTGAGGGCTGCTTAGCGAACGATCGCGAGGCTTCAAGTTGAAGGTTGCAACGAGGCTGGTGCTGTAAAAATGAACTCGCTGGCTCCTGGCGATGCGAGATGCTGTGACTCGGGCAACTTTTCGGGCGCGAGCGACCGAGATGTGGGCCTGAATCAAAGCCGCTAATGCGGCCAGTTCTATCTTGTACCTCACGCAAACAACATTTTTGGGGCACTTGCAAAGATATGCAACGTACTTTATGGCGTTGCAAGAACGAAAGAGAGTAAATTTCTCGACCCAAGGTGACCCTGCGGCGGTGTCACAGCCGTCAAAGGTGGACATACCCGAGTCGTGACTTGAGGAGGTAAAGTGCTGTCAGAACCTGTGGTAAAACAATTACCTCGACACGTTTTCAACCAAGGATACATCCAGCATCCAGCTCCATCAGATCTCAATGACCATGACGGCCTACTTCCTCGTTGTGGGCGCCAGAGATAAACTATATGTACGTACTCTGTTCACAGTTAGATCCCTATCTACCATTTCGAGGATAGTCCCTATCCACGCATCTAATAACTTCCTTCTTCGCAGCAAGCCGCACAGTGCAAATCTCCCGAAATGAAACTGTGCCTCTCCTTCGTGGAGTCACAGACCCACAAGCAAAATTCTCCGCCACGACGTGTACACGTCCAAGATATGAGAGGTACACGCAGCTCAGGTAAATGCGCCAATAGCGCGCGCCTCTGCTTCGTCAGACACCTTTCCGATCGGGCGATTTGGAACTTGATGATCTTCTCCAGCACGCGCGCGTATGGCCTGGCCAATAACGAAACCCACCCATCAAGGCTCATTGGTCACGGCCCCCCAGACCACGCACGACATCATGATCAGCCCAGTTCCACCGCTTAGGATCCGCCGAGTCCCGACCATCAAGTCCCAACAGAGCGAGCCAATCACCGATGAAACCCAATCAAGGGCATAGAATGAACGTCCCGCTCAAAATCCCACATGCCAATATCCAAAATAACGCCCTCACGGTTCACGCGCACCTACCACCCTTCTTCCCCAGTCTTCCTCCCTCTGAAATTACATTCTACGAATAGAGGCACGACGCCAGCTTCGATGGGGTCATCGTAGAAATCGAGGAGCGCCCAGCCTCTTATCCGCGGGCCCGCGTCGTCGTATTTGTGTTCATAGTCGTGGTCTTTTTCTTCATCGGTGGATCCTGCCTTGGAATGCGTGTGCGAGCGCGAGTTCGACCCCGAAGCGTCCGTGAACCGATCAAGCAACCACTTCCCAACACACCCATTAACACCCTCAAACCCCAGACCCCACTTCGGCCACCCGAATCCGCAGGCGATTGTTGGGGGGAAGGCCAAGGGTATCGACGATGCTGACATGAAGGAGATCGAGAGTGCTGGGTTTGGAGAAGAGGGGGAGATAGGGGGCGGGATTAGGATTTCGGTTGAGAGGGTAACTTTTTCGGGGATGGAGAGGAAGGAGGGGATTGAATACCTGGTAAGGTTACAGGTGTGAGTTGGTTCGGTAAGCGGTATTGGCGACAGGAACGGGAACGGGTACAGGAACGAATATGACAAGGAGACCTACGTACCAATCTTGAGTTCGGACGAGAGTGCCCTGACATTCCCATGCAAACCCTTCCTTCTCGCTATCAGGCCAAAGCGGCGGATGAATCCCAATCGCGCCGTTCTCCCATTCAAACCCGTCATTCCCAAACCGGCTAAACATGACTGCTCTTCCTCGGACCTCTCCGAGTTTCGGTATCCTATTTTCCAGATACCACATATGCAGTCCTCCAGGAGAAGCTAGGACCTCTTCGCGAACGAGCTTCGAAAACCGCTGCGTGTCCGAGTTTTCTTGTTTGATAGAAACTACAACAGTCTCACTAGACGTCAAGGGTGACGAGAGGAAGTCGTGTAATATTATTAGGATATCTGAAAAGGGGGTACGTTCGGGCATTATTCCATGGTATGAGATGAGTTTGTTGTCTATGATCGAGAGTCGGATATCGATGACGCGAACGCCGGAATGTAGCTGAACATCTAATGGGGTGTCGATAGATTGACACTGTGATATGGGCCAGCCATAGAATGCCATCGTTTCATGTGTGCCTGGGCAGACGCGTTTCCATAAGCATAAGATTGAGTTCAGCCTACCCAGCTCCGTTCGAATACGTATGGGCAGACACTCACCGGGAAGCATCAGGGACGAGAGGGGAACTGAATCTGGGATACTCGCAAGGAAACACGAGGTATCTCTGTGTGGAAACACGACCAGACAATGATGTTTACGGGATATCTGTTTGTGAAAAGCAGATTCAAGTTGGAGTTAGCATGACTCCGGATCGCTTCGGAATGAAAATGCCAGTATGGCTGCGAACCCGATTGCAGTATATAATCCAAGGGGAATCTTCTGATACTGTTACACGCGTCCAATGACACTTTGCGCCAGGTGTCACAGGGAGGTTAACGATTACAGGGATACTATTGGCCATGGGGCTCTCTGTGATAGCGTTCGGGAGTTCTTTGGATGTGACGTCTTGGGAGCGCCTAGAGAAGCGCAGGGAGGGGCATTTGGGAAAGAACTTAACACTTTGAGAGAAAGACGGAATCAGGAGGGTATGTTCGTCACGCTCCTGAGTTCCAAAGCCGCAAAGTAGACGGTCTTGGGTTTGATTGGAGACTGTGAACCGCATAAGTTATGTTACTGAGGATGATTTGAGCTACGAGCTTCAAGGTGAAAGCGGTTAACCAACTCCAATATTGGGAACTACTGCGGAGGGATCTTAAATACGGTTGCGGTACCCTAATTCGAGACTCCCGAGAGTACTCTCAGCCGAACAACAATAGAGTGCTTGTCAAGTCCATCTTCAGCGAGTATGCGGTATGAGAGCGGCCGTGACGAGCTCTACCCCGTCACAAGTCACGTGACGTGACATACCCGTAGGTGCGTCGTCGCGACTTGGACTCAGTTTGAGTTTCCGCCCTTACCATCATCTCGTCTGGCCTATGCGAAATCTGTGCGTGAAGCATGTCGCAGACCTTGTTCACACAAGCTGAGGAAGTTAAACGTATAAGATAAGCTCTACAGCACTGCAAGTCGTAAAACCGCCACCTATCGATCTAGGTCCTCGCCAGATCTCACAGCTTCCATTCGCGACATGCGATAGTACTTCGCGACGCTTCTAAGAGGCATCATTTCTGCAACGTGAGTCTTTACACAACGATGAAAGCCTCGACCGAATCAATAGCGAACCCCAAACATTGAAATCGATGTTTTGAATGGTTCGTTGCAATGAAAGGGTACATCTATTACGCCTGCAGTTGACACGACATCGCGGAAGAAGCGCGGTCCTTGCTTGGTATGCATATCTTTCTCCCTTTCTCGTCTAACCTGGAGTCTGTTTGACACAAGGCGTCCTCTCTTCATCCGTACATCTCCAATTGATCACACCACAACATTTCCAGCAACATCATACATCATCCCGATCACTTCGATGAGTGGAGTTACACTGCGTCTTTCCCTCCCCCCAAGCATTCACAGACTGGTCCACGTCGTTCGAGACCCCTTTAAGCACACTCGTTATTCGGGACTGCTAATGTAAGTGTGGAAGCACATCGAAAGAGAAGCAATAGCGGAGTGAAGATGACGTGTCGCGGTCTGTGTCAGATAATGAGCCTCATTTTCGCGGAGAGGCGAAAGGGGGTTAATGCGAATGGCGGTGAGGGAAGACGGGAGGTTGGAAGGGTATTTTGGTGCTGGAGGGGGAAATGATAAGAAGGCGAGCATGAAGTTGATGTATGTGCGCAACGCGCATCCGTTGATTTCGTTGTTGTGAGTGTCTCTCCTCGCTGCACTTTCTATGTTCACGTACTTTCACAGCACTATATGGGCTACCGGAGAGTTTCTCCGTTCATCCACGCGCTTCTCAGTGTCCAGCGCGAGGGGGGGGTAATTCATATAAATGGTTCCGAGTTCATCCGTGCTACTTATAAAGATCCTAAAAAGCATGCTGCCACAGTGCAAATAGCTAGTCACTTTGGCTACCAGTGGGTGATATGTGTGAGGTGAGCTATCACCTCGCCAGTCCGGGGCCCAATTGAGACCGAATGTTGAGGTGCGTCATCACCACCCTTTGCTAGCGCTAAAATCCAGTTCGGGGCAAACTGTTGGTATTACGGTTGGTGCTGAGACCGCCCCTCGACCATCACGGTCTCTACTACAGCGCCTTTGTACATAGCGCGTGGTGTGAAAGGAGAATGGAGAGGAACTCGGTAGTAAAGCTCTAAGTAGCTAGGCACGATTTTCCGAGAGTCGGCAGGGAGATGCACTCGCGACGGTCGTACGAGATCTTAGGTCCTACGGGAAAACCATAAACAATTTGAATGCCTAAGCTCCATTCACGAGCTAGCAGCGCTATGACCCAAGTGGATCACGATCGCGGCGGTCATAACTGGTCGATGAGGTGCACCTTGCAACTGTGTCGTCGCGGGCGTGACATTCACCTTGCCTCCTCACAGGTCATGTGATGTGACATCCCTATTGGCGCGTCGCGACTCGGTCACTCTGTCCCCTCAGGCTAGCTTGCCCCGCCATCGCCTCTAGTCTACTCAAGCCCAAAAGATGTCACAGACGCTACTAACACAAGCTGAGGAAGCTAAACCAGTAAGATAATCTCTGTTGCATTGCAAACCGTAAAACAACCATCCATCGATCTAGGTCCTCACGGCTTCCGTTCGCGACGTGCGGTACTTCACAGCGCTTTTAAGAGGCATCAATTTCTCAAATGTGAGTTTTTACACAACGATGAAAGTCTCGAACCCCTCGTTCAATAGTGGATCTCAACGTTTGAAATGGTGACGTTGAAATGCTTCGCCGTCATCCGTTGAAAGCGTGCATCCGTCACACTTACAGCTGACACGGGTATGGTCGTCACCGTGGAAGAAGCGCGGTCTTTGCTTGGTGAGTTCACATTTCTCCCTTCCTCGTCTGCCTGGTTGTTCGACATCAGGCGGTGTCCCTTCGTCTCTCATGTTCGTTTTAAAATGTCCGTGACTATACAATTTGAATAAAGCAACGTCTTATATCTACCCCGATCATTTCGATGAATGGAGTTACACCGCCCCGCTCCTTCCCCTTTCCCAGCCCGCACCCTCACCGTCCCCCTCCCAATCATCAATAGATTCGTCTACGTCGTTCGAGATACCCCTGGGGACCCTTATCGAATGCCTGAACATCTTCGGGAGTGCTAATATGGGAGGGGTGGGGGGTGGAGGGGGCGCTTCGAAAGGGAAGAAATGGAGGAGAGACGATGATGTGATTGGATCTGACGATGAGCATCAAGGGCGGAGGGGGAATGCGAGTGGGAATGGGAGGCTGGAGACGTATTTTGGTGCAGGAGGGGGGAACGAGAAGAGGACGAGCATGCGGCTGACGTATGTAGGGAGCGGACATCCGCTGACTTTGTTGCTGTGAGCGTCCTCCCCTCCATTTCCTATGTTTTCGTTTGTTTTCTCGCCTTTTTGCCGGTTCTGTTTCGGTGAGGTTGGGGTGAGGTAATGAGCGACTAGGGCTGACCCATTAAGCACAGAGCCGAGGACTCGTCGGGTCCAACGACCACATGCGAAATCGCGACGTTCGATCCGGAACCCAATATAGAGCTTCCATTCGACGGCGATCAGACGTCAGTTGTTTTTATTTTATCCTTTGCTCATGTATTCCTCTCCTCACGTTTTCTCCCTCCTTGTGTTCTTTAACTCGTGCTCACCGCGCGGTATCGTTTCGGCGGCGACTGATGTAGGGTACTGAAGATCATATTCAAGGTAAGCCTCCTATCCTTCTTTCCTCCGCGGTTTTTGAAGGTCGATTGAATACAATCCGGGGCGCGAACCCGCATTTCGGCACGTACCCGACACCGCGCAGTCCTCCTCGTGGCTCCGAGACGCACTCTCCGAACTCGATCCTTCATGTGAGAAGATCACGCTTATATGCAACCCTCCCGCGGACTCGACACACCGGCGAGGGGCCACATCGGGGGGCGGAACGGGCGCGGGGGCAGGGGGAAAGCCGCTCTTTAGGATCAAAGCCTCGGGGGCGTTTGGGAGCACTGAGGTGTGTGACACGTCTGGAGACGGGAGCGCGAATGGACGGGTTGGGAGGGGTGCTGATGCGTGTGGGTATAGATGGACTATCCGAATGATAGGGAGGTGTTGGAGACGTTTGAATGTGCGAGGTCTGTTTCGGTTAGGTGAGGCTTCTCTCTCTCCTATCGTGTTTTTGCTTTTTCTTTCTTTCGTTGATTCTCATAAACGCGTCTGTCGATATAGCTATCGCCAAACGCATATAACCCGCGCCCTCCGCGCGCTCGCGAGCAGCACTAAAACCTCCCTCCGGATCGAGGAATCGGGGTTGCTGAGTATGCAGTTTCTCGTTCCCGTGCCCAAGGGAAAGGGAAAGGGAGGGACGTCAGATTCATTCATCGAATTTCGGTCTTTGGCATTGGATGAGGAGGTCGGGTCATAGGGCGCGAAGGGGGATAGGCACGCGGCACCCAAAACGCGGATGGTGTCAGATCGAGGCTATCGTTCAAACGCATCGCGGGCTCATCTCATCACACTTGGAGAAGGTAAACGATAATGACTAAAAACCTGAACATCTAGATGTAGTATGATATGTATACCCAAACGAATGGCGCGAAGGGGGACGGCATGTCGTGATTAATCTGATACGACCGTCATACTCAGAAAAGCCCGTCAAAGTACGTGCTGGTGCTATCTCTCGACTTGGTAGGAGCTTGAGGTATCAGGGCGGACGAAGAGGGAGAGGGGGAGGGAGGGAGATAGTCTGCAATTATAGCGTCAAAGGTTGGGGTTGGTTGGACTGGGGAGGATGGGTTAGTTGTTGTGTGGAAAGGTGGAGGGAGTTGAGGGGACACTTACCATATGGTGCAGGCTTCATCTTAGCCGAAAGACCAGACACGATCAGTTGGCGGACAGCAGCGCCGTCCAAAACCTGCATCCAACACCTTAATCCACAACCTTCATCTTGACAAGCCTGAGTATGACGTACCTTGGGTGGCTCCACCTTTGCGGGTGCGGGCGCTGCACTCTCCTTCTTCGGAGCCTTATACGTGCCGAGCGGACTCGAGGCTTTTCCGAGGTAGGCGAGAACGTCGCCTTTGGTTAACATCCCGCGGACGCCGGTGCCTTTGATGACTTCTGCATCGGAGACGCCTCCTTCGATCAAGAGGCGGATGACGGAGGGGAGGAGGTGCTTTGAGTGAGTTGGGTGTGCGCCGTGGGCTTTGTGCTCCTGTGCCGCGGGTGAGGGAGCGGGGGGAGCGGCTGTTTCGGGCGTGGGTGTAGAAGAAGCTTGTTGGGCGGGTGAGGGAGCAGGGGAGGGCTTGGAGTCCTGTGCGGGGGCCTCGAGGTTGGAGATGTCGTCGCCTTCTTCTGCGAGGAGAGCGATTATGCGGCCGACTAAGACGTTCTTGGTGCCGTCTGGGGCCTGGGCGTTGGTGCGAGTGTGAGTGCGGTGTGAGTGTGAGGATGAGTGGGGAGTGAGATGACACGCACGATGATCTTCCCTAGGATACCATCTTCCTGAGCCTCTACGTCTATCGTTGCCTTGTCCGTTTCCTACCACGGTGCGCTCAGTGAGCGAATGAATATTCGGTCCCACGGAACGGAAACGTACAATTTCAAGCAAAACATCACCTGCAGAGAACGCCTCGCCCTCTTTTTTCTTCCATGACGCGATACCGCCCTCCGTCATCGTAGGAGACATTGCAGGCATCTCGAGGTTGGTGATGGCATAGCGGGCTCCCGTCTGGTGTAGGCCTGTGGTATAGTAAGCAACGGCAAGAAATTGAAGCAGAACTGGGGACGTACATCTCCTACGGAGGGCGTTCCGCGCTGCGTATGCGGAGGACCTTTGTAGTGCTATAGCATGAAGACCTGCTGCCTGCATTGTCTGATACAATCCAGTCCGTTGCAATTACCAGTGAGAGGGAACTTTTGTGAGCTCAACCTTTCGTCGGCCGGAAACGTACGGTGGTGAGTAAATCAGAGAATGCGACAACTGGACAGGTGATCAGGTGATCAGGTTGACATGTGAACAAGTGGGTAGCGCGACCCCCCTAAGGACTGAGTTGACCCCCCCTACTTCACTTGACCTCTCTCTTCGATATTGCGTTGGGCCATTGGCGACCCCTTTCATTCTTCGCCAATTTAGAGGCTCTCCACGACGGCGGCGACGGCGAGCACATACTCAAAATTATTGACATCAAACAGCGAATCCGATACCAGGCAGACACACGACCAAACGACGCGGAAAGTTCCTTCAGCAAAGGAACAAGGCAACCGAAGCCAAAAAAGCCTTGGGGGAAAAAACGGGGGCCCAACCCCAAGAAACCGTCGTTTAATCATCCCAATCTAACTTACTGATTATCTCTCCACACAGAGAAATCACACAACGAAGAAATGAGCTACTTCGTCAGATGTACCGCATGATTCGAAAGAGACACACAGCGGGGTCTGTCCTCGCATTGCATGAAACAGCCGCCGTGGAAGAGGAAGAGGAGGAGGAAGGACTTCAAGAGTTCCTTGATAGGTTTGACCTCACTAAGAAGTAAGTACTTGGACTCGTTCGGCGGGTTAATCACCATCGTGATCATCGCACCGTCGCCCGTATGCTGGGAATGCTCAAGCTCATCATCTCGACAGCCCCGAATCAAGCATCTTCTCCAATCTGGACGGAGCCGAGCTATTCGTCTCATCTTCTCCTCTTGCTTCCGAACATGACCCTGAGGAACAAGAACAAGGAGAACAAGAAGAAGGCGTCGAACTTGGCTCGCCAATGTCCGACCCACCCGCATCCCCTGCTCGTGTCAAGTCCCCGGTGGTGTTGAGAGAGGAGGACGAGGAGGAGCCTGAGCCTGAGCCTGAGCCTGCGCTTGATGGAGTCGTGGAGACTTTCGAAACTGCCGAGTCGCCTGTGCCGTTGCGTACCACGCCATCTCGCAAGCGTCTTAGGGAAGAGGATGAAGAAGATGAAGAGGAGGAGGAGGAGGAAGAGGAGGAAGAAGAGGATCCATCTGTCCTCGACACCACCAAGCCCTCCCCATCCCAATCCCAATCCCAATCTCAATCTCAATCCCGCTCCCCATCCCACCCAATGTCCTCAAGCCGCCGCAGCCGTTCAGTCTCCCAACGAAGCCGCAGCTCCCGTAACCGTTCCCAACCTATGCCCTCCCTATCCCAGTCTCCCCAGCGTGTACTACTCGAACAAGTGCGCGACACACCCGAGATGGAGGTGGATACGTCCGAGGCGATGAAAGACGTGATCCGCGACGACTCTCCGGAGCTGATACTCCCATCTTCGTCTCCCGTGCTTGCTCCCACTTCACAGAACGGCCCCACCCCACCCCCTGCCGCTCACGTTCCGACCACGGCTATGGTACAAGCACCAGACCCCATCACACTCCCGATGGTAATCCACACAGCAGTAGACATCTCAACCCTCCAACCCTCCCTCCTCATACCCACCCCAACTTCCCCCCTCCCCGCGCTCCCCTCGTTCAGCTTCTCGGACCCGCCTTCTTCCTCGCCTACCGATAACCCCGCCGACGAATCCACTCCGACGCAACAACAACAACAGCAAGTAGGAGCAGGAGCAGAACTGAAGAGACACCACTTCAACCCCTCGTTCAACCTCCCCCCCCTCAAAGCTCTCCCCCCCGAATACCTCAAGAAATCCAAGTCTTCCAAGGCGCGGAAGAAAGAGAAAGGTGCCGGGGAAAAGGGCGACGCGAAAAGCGGAGGGGCCAAGGAAGAGTGGGCGCCGATGGGGTTCGTGAGGTGGGGGGCAGTCGTGAGGGCTAATCCGGTGCACAAGAAGGTTGCGAGGGCGACCAAGTGTTTGAGCACGCGGGATTGGGGGGTGAGTGGTTCCTTTTATTATTATTACTTTCTTTCCACTCGGTTTTCTGTTTGCTGGTATGGAGGAACGATGATTGAATGACAAGGATGCTTTTCTCTGTAGGTAGCGATAACAGAGCTCCGCCTGATGCGGACCCTCGAACGCGTCGAGTCCCTGGAGAACGTCGCGAAATGGAGCTACAGACAGCCAAAGAAGCAGCGGAATCTCGGGGGTATGACGAAGACGCATTGGGACTATCTTATGGACGAGATGGTACGCTCATTCTCGGGCCTTGCGTTGTTGAACCCTGGACTTATGCACGAGCGTTTGGGACAGAAATGGATGCGCACTGACTTTCGCGAAGAACGGAGGTGGAAGTACGTGCTCGCTTTCAACCTCTCCACATCCGTGCTCGACTGGCACGCGGCCTCGTCCCGCGAGGAACGGATCAAGCGTGGGATATGCGTTCTTTGGAAGCGGCCGGTTTCCTCTGCATCCGCCCAGGGATCACCGCAGGATATGGAGGTAGACGGGGTCCGGGGAGGGAGTATAGATGGTGGTGCAGAGGGGGAGGGAGACCGAGGCGAAAGAGAAAATACGAACGCAAATACGTACAGCGACCCCGAATCAGCAGACGAAGACGAAGACGGAGAACAGGAACAGAGGGACATCGTCGATTCGCTCGAGACGAGGAACGTACTCGAGGAAGCTTTAGAGGCGAACAGATCGGGGTCGGGTGAGTCGGCGGAGAGCAGCCAGAGGCAGAGCATGGGTTCTCCTGGGGAATCAGGGGGTGCGCGGGAGGGAGGGGGCTTGAAGCCGAAAGTGGAGGATGTGGAGGATTCGTCTGCGTTGAGGAATGAGAGTGGTGTGGGCGAGGAGGCTATGGATGTTGATGCTGACGGAACAGGGGACGGGACGGGGGAGGATGGGAAGAAGAAAGCGAAAGCCGAGGTCGTCGATCTTGTTGGAGGACTCAAGCCCGACTCCACTGACCCCGTCCTTGGGTCTTCCTCTCTCCAAAGTACCCAATCCGACTCCACCTTCCCCCTCGCATCAGGGTCCGGGTCCTCCACAACCAAACCCATACCCTCAAAATCGAACATATATGCCCCACTAAGAGAACGGATCGCGTATTCCGACGAAAGGAAGTTATTCGTGGACGACGACGACCTCGACCTCGTCAAAGCTCTTTCAGAGCTCACAACAACCGACGGCTCGGACTCTAAACCAACCTCCCTCGACCTTGAATCTACCCACCACACCCCCGACCTCTCCGAAATCTTCCCTGACCTCCAACCTCTCTCCATCCCCGATGCCCCTAACCCGATGCCCCCCTCCACCACCGCCTCAACCCCAAGCACAAATACAACCGACACGAAGAACAAAAAATCAGACAAAAAAGCCGACACCGAGACGAGCGCTAAACGGATCGACGACACAGGCTACACAAAAATGGCCCCCATGGGCAAGTTCATGCTGTGTAAGCCTACATTGTTGGGCCCGCTGCAGCCTGTGAAGAGGTGGAAGGGCGGGCGGTGGCTGGGTGCTGAGGAGAGCGCTGTCAGCGAGGCCGAGGCTGTGGGGAGAGTAATGGACGAGCAGGGATCAGGTAAGCTCTTTTCGTTTTTCTGTGTGCGAGTGCGGGGTTTGTGGGGGTTGGAGTAGTGGCCGTTTTCTGACCCATGCGTGTGTAAACGCAGAACTCTTCGACGGGGTCAAACCCCCCACACTTGGAGGATCCTCCACGATCCCGCTCCCCCAAAAAGACGCCAAAAAGCGCCCCGAGCACGCGTGGAGTGCCCCCGAAGACACCCTCCTCAAATCCCTCGTCGATAAATACCCATCCAACTGGACGCTCGTCGCGGATTCTTTCAATTCTGCGCATGTGACTATATCGATTGATAAACGGACGCCGTGGGAGTGCTTTGAGAGGTGGAATGTCAAGTTTGGTGGGGGCGCGGGGAGGTTTGGGGGTGTGGGGGGACCTGGGGCGGACGTGAACTCGTCTGGGGGGGGTGCGGACGGGACGCCTCCCCCACCAACGCCTTCTTCGTCTTCAGCGGCACAGATGACGACGAGGGGTGTGAAACGGCTCGCGAGTATCACTGTTACGCAGTCGGCGAGTGGGTCGGGAAGTGGGGGGATAACTTCGGACACGATGAAGAGAAGGAGACATACGCTTATGTATGAGACTATAAGGAAGGCTGCGAAGAAGAGGGAGGCGGCGCAGAAGACTGCCAGTAGTGAGTCTCGTTCTTTCTTGCAGCGCACCCTTTGATTAACTTTTCGGAAACGCTTGACAGTGAACCAGAGGAAGGCGCCTAATGTTCATGATACGCACGGACAGTATAATAAGATGCCGAAGATGACGCCTGCAGAGTTGAGTCGGCTGAAGGCGGAGAAGGAATCGAGGGATCAGCAGGAATTGCTGATGGCGAGGCGTAGGCATGAGGAGCTTACTAGGCAGCAGTTGATGCGAGACCCTAGGATGCAAGGAGCTCAGGGGGTCAGTCAAGCATTTCTTTAGCTTCACCCTGGTCTATTGCCGTTACTCATGGCATGGTGTTATAACGCAGCAACCACAAGTAGCAGCAGCTGTAGCCGCTCAACAACAGCAGCAACAGCAACAGCAACAACCGAACGGTACTCCCCGACCCGCCGCCCAACCAGCTCAAGCTGTCCCTCAGATCCGCACTCAGCCTGTCCCTCAAGTCAACATCTCACAACAACAACGCATACCGACTCCCATGGCAGCCGCAGCCGCAGCTCGGATGTCCCCTCAACAAATGCTCCAAGTCCAAGCCGCTCAAGCACGTGCGAACGCCATCACGGCTGCTGCTCAGTCGCAGGCTCAGGTGCACGCGCAACTCCAAGCCCAGGCTCAGGCTCAGGCGCAAGCTCAGGCTCAGGCTCAAGCGCAGGGAACACCACAGGCTGCCATGAACGGTCTCCCAGCCGGCGCACACCTCTCGCCCCCCTACCAGTCTCGTGCAGCAACGTCTTCCCCTGGCGTAGGCGTCGCGCAACAAGCTTCTCCCCCTCGGAGCGTCGTGACGCCTTCGAACGCTACGTCTCCGCGGCCACCCTCTGCACAGGCTCAAATCCAGTCGATGCAAGCACCTCAGGTACCCGGGAACGCGATGCCTCGCCAGGGGAACAGTTTTCCTGCGCAATATTTCCCGGTTGTACCCACGGGAACGCATTTCACGCAGGAGCAGATGGATCAGGCCATGAGGCTCCAGAGTCTTATACAGGTGAGTTGTTCTTTTCCTTTAGGTGATTTTGCTAACTTGATTTCATGGATGTAGCGGACGACTATGGCACAGGCACAGCAGGGTGGACAGTATCCTTCTCAGAGTTGATTGTACATGTCCGTGGAGATGTTTGTGTTAGGTGTTGTATTTTGAAGTATATCCCTTGTCATTTTTAATCCTTAATTCACTGAGTATATTTCTCGCTTTGCTACTCACGAGTTTCGATCTGCGACGGTCCTTCAAGACAGCTCCCATGGGAAGACAAATTCTCATGATTGAGTGTCTTTATCGAAACGCGAGCGGCGGGCGTGCAGTCTGAATAACTGTTATGGAACAATCTTCTAACTAAGACGTCTAGCCCCTCTTTCCTCCTTTAGCTCTTCGGCGCCTAACGACCAACTTCGGAGCGACATGCCACGATGGAGAGTTAGAGGTATGTAATACTATCGCGAACGAATGCAAGTAGCAGAGATAGCGAACAACAATATTCATGTCGCCGTATGGGTCTTCCAACTCTTCAACCGAATCTGACGAGTGGTACACAACAGTCTTCCCCTGTGTCTCGTCGAGGTTACTCTGCCAGCTCGTCCGAGGATCACCAGCAACGCCCCGCTTAATAGTCGAGTCAGGAAGGGCTCCAGTAATAGAAACAGAACCTGGTCGAGAATGATCTCATCCATAATCCCCGCGTAGCTCAAGTGCTGGAGGTGGAAGAACACCCTTCGTATCTCGTCTTTGAGGCCCCAGGGAGCGAATATTTCGATGCAGTCGAGGCAGAATATTCTTGAAACTATTGGATCGATCCTCCCCTCGACCCCGGTAGGCCCACTTTGATACGGCTGGCGACGACCATGCCCACCAGGATCTTGAGAGGTGTCTGGGATGACGGCGTGAGGGCTTCAATAGAGAATCTGTCGAATGTGCTATTTAGGAAGCTACTGGGAGGTGTTGGAAACACAGGCTGCGAGTCGCCCGAAGACACCGATGAATGGCTGGAGAAAGGTCCCAGGGTATCTCCGGCCTTCAATGGACCCGAGTAAACCGAAAATTATGGGAGCTAACGAGGGGATGGACACCGTCAGCAAGGTAGGGCAAAGATTGCTGCTGCAGAGGCCTCGAAGGAGAAACGCATATAAATAAGATCCTGTATAAATTCGTCGATCATTTTCGTTACTACACTGGCGGTAAAACGAGCATTGACCATTGCGATTACGCCCGACAGCAGAGATAGGATTGTCAGGTGCTTCAAGTGTTCGTCAGGCAAAGCAGAGAGCAATGTGCCCTTTGTCTAAACTGCGGGGTACATCTCCACTCCATATCACGAGGGATGAGTAAACAAGAATATGGAACACTATGGAACACTAGACGCTTGAGCGATAGACCACACAGGACACAATTACCTTATGGCACCCCAGTGCCTTGTTGCAGACACTGGTAGATGTCAAGTATCAGCTGATCAGGTTGAGCTCATGGCTCTGAGCAAGATCACATTCGGATACTTATCGTGCGCTTGTTCAGATGCAAGCCAAGCGCATGCCGGTGAGGGATTATAACGAGGACGACACGATGGGCAAGGAACACCAAGTGTTGTGAGGGAGGGAGAATGTACTAGTAAGGCATAATTTCCTTGTGTCAATCACTGGCTAGGGAATCGTCGCGCACACTGCGTCCATGGGGGTGGCTTGTGATCTGGCCACCAGTAACTTGCCCGCGCCTATCGTTACAGGTTCGCTTGTCTTAATGTCAGGCGCACGCTCGAGCTAGAGTGATCTCCGAGATCGGATGTTGTGTAGACCCAGGTCAAAGTCCAAGCTGGTGGAGGAGGGACTGTGGGTCACAATTTCCTCCCATAATGACCCATATCAGGTTCATATCCATGTCAAATTTCACAATCCAAAGATTATCCTACAAACTGTGCCGCTTCCATCTGTTACAGTAAACTTGATCATCTCAGTTGGCGAGCCCGTTGTGCAGAGTGCAGACATGTCGCGACAAGGTGGAAAGTTGAAGCCTTTGAAGGTATGTTTCATATCCTCCCTTCGCCCCAAAATGCAATGTATCTTATGCGTTCCGATGCCCATCTATCGACGACGCACGGTACACATGCAACTTTGAACCCACCGTCAACTGAGTAGGCACCCAAGAAAGATAAGAAAGACGAGGATGAAGAAGACAAGGCCTTCAAGGATCGGAAGAAGGCCGAAGAGGCTGCTCTGAAAGCCGCACGGGACAAAGGTGCGTTTGTGCTTGTCTGGCATCCTGAATAATTGTGCCCTTCTGACCACTTGTCCGACTTGCTCGCATCGCTGCTTCAACGATGCCCTCCCAATTCACACTCTTGAATGATTGTTTCTGCTATACTATACTCCATCATTCACATCTTGGGGAATCCTACTACTATTTGACACCCCCTGACTGAATTCATTTTATAGCTTCCAAAGGTATGTGATGTTTTTCGTCGGGGTTTTTTTCATGGGTTTTTCATGAGACCACGATTACCAGGTGGTGCTCCCGGTGGTGGCATCAAGAAGTATGTGGACTCTCTTTTGATTCAAAGTATACGTTATAACTCGTTGTTCGCAGGTCCGGCAAGAAATAGACGGAAGCTAGTTGCAAGTGTAGTCATGAAATCACAGCTGCCGGTAACTGGCGTTGTGGTCGTAGTGACGAAGTGTACGGGTGGGTGGCCAGGAGTTATAGATCTAGTGAAGGTTCTTCTCCTTGTATGCTATGTACGTTGTGTGCGATCCATTCTATGTACCTTTCATTGGCATCGGCGGCGCTGTGGCTCGGTATTCACGACGATCAGTACTGAGCTTGATACCTGGGTGCTCGGTCAGACCATGAGGTCCGTGACCATGAGATTCCAGTAGTCTCATGATTATGATGATACTTAGATTGAGCTTGTGATCGGAATTGGTATATTTGCCATTGACTTGGACATTGACCGTGGACGTGGGTCGATAGCGGGCTCCAGCCTTATCTTGAGGCCTTCATAACTCGGAAGTGTTATATTAACATCGAGTCACCGGTCTTGAAAAACACATTCATTGAGCAACACTGGTGTTGTGGAGCGCACTCCGAGTCAGGATGAACCCAATCTCCAACACTGCGCGAAGCTGGCACATTGAGCTGGAACGCGAGTGGGATGTACGTTCTCTGTCGCACCCCATGGGCCTAAATTGCTGCTTGTCCAGAGACTACTGAATCTAACGCGACCATGTAGGTACTTGGCCCGTTCCCGATCCACGCTCGTGAGCAGCACTTTCTCTCTCCCGCATACCCTCTCGATCGTAAGTTCCATCTCTCTTGTCTACCCCGTTCACCTCACTTTCTCACCCACTCACCGCGCAGTATCTTCCCCAATCTCAACCACCACCATCTACCCAACCTCCCTAACCCCAAATGCCGAAGCCTCCTGGTCCCAAATAACCGCCGACGAACACGGCACGATCCTCGTCTCGCATCCTTCCGTGCCTTGGGAACAGATACGCGCGACGGAGGGATGGGCCGGGCTTCAGCATTTGAATGTCATTCGGGGGTGGGTGAGCGTCTATCCACCTTCTGTCGGCGAGGATGGCGCTGGTGAGATGGCAGACGAAGAAGAACCCCTCCTTCGTACAGACCTCCTCCAAGGTGCCTTTTTCACGATCCTCCCACCCCCGGATTCCCTGGAAAGGAAGACGCATGTCCCGGAATGGCATATGGGGAATGTATACGCGATGGAGAGGTCTCCAGCGCAGCTCGTTAGGTTGCCGGTGTCGCCTGCTAGGAATGGGGGAGGGACGAGGTATGAGGTGATCATATGTGGGGCGTATGAGGTACGTTTCCTGGCGTGTCGTTTGGTTTTTGTTCGGTTCTGTGCTGATGGGGTTCTTCGTACTTACTGCTTGATTTTCAAACTTCTTCGTTGATCATGACATGTACATCATTCAGATCCGCCTCTTCGGCGACCCCAATGCCTATTCCTCCCCCCACCCAATCCTAACTATCAACTTCTCCGTATCCCTCGACTCCCCCTGCGTCCCTGTGCACGCTCCCACTTCAACACCCGATTCCGCTCCCACCGTTCTTCTACCACCCATCTCGAAGTCATCAGGGCTACCGGCGCCCCTGCAACACGTCCCCTCCCTCTCCATAACCCCTCACGTCGTCGACGGCACGCCGTTCGGATCCGCCCTTGGCGTCGGCGTGCGATGTCTAGACTTTGCCTCCCCAGACTCTACCGCAGGCGAGGGCATCGGGTGGTGGACAATCACCTCCGCCCGCTTCACCGACTCCACTCTTCTCCCGTCCACATCTATCAAGCTCCTTGATGACAAACCCGCCCGCTTCGCGCCCACACAAACGCGGATCGTCCCGCTCGTACTCGAGCTTGGTGTTGGCGAATGTTTGCCTGCCGAGATTAAGGAGTTGGGTGTCGAGCTTGTTTGCGAGAGCACCGTGGCGCCGAAGATGTGCTTCGTATTGAGTGCTTCGCTCCCGCTGACGCATGCCTCGCTGTGGACGCCAGCGGATCATGACGTTACGATCAAGGCCACGTATTTCTTCGCTCAGTCGATGGTTACCGAGTTTTTGGTTAAGCCTCCTCGAGAAGCATTTGGTAAGGCTTCTGAGGCTGCGGTGAAGGACGAAAGGAACAAGAAGAGAAGGAACAGGGGCAACGAACCTATCCTTGCACTTCGTAAGTCACCATCGCTCCGGACGAGCTGTCACATGCGTGTTCGTGTCGTTTGACATAGTGTTTGCAGATGGCGCGGGCGTAGAGATCCTGACGTCGTCGTTCTGGGCTGACTCGCTCTTGCGCCAGAAATACGCGTGGGTGGTGATGCCCCAAGGTCGCAGCGCTTGGGTAAGTCCCTCAGCCCCTGTCCCCATTCTCGCCTCTTCCTTGTCCTCTCAACCCACACGCTCACTCCTCCACACCACTCAAGGGCCTCGACTGGCACGGACCCTCTGCAGCCGATGCATTCGCAGCCGTCCCCGCGCTCTCTCATATCTTGTCTAACGAGGGCTCGGGAAGATGGAAGGAATGGAGCTTTGACCCTGATACGCGCGTTGTACTCATGGGTCACTCGAATGGGGGGCAGGGTGCTTGGTATGCCGCGAGTAGGTGGCCTGATCGGGTTTGTGCTCGTGAGTTCCTCTTTCCTCCCTCCCTCCCTCCTTTACCCCCCCTCTCCCGAAGTTAGAGTTTTTGGACTAACGCAAAGTTCTTCAGTGATCCCCGCTGCAGGCTACATCAAATCCCAAGCCTACGTACCCTGGCACATGAGCCGCTTTGCACACTTTGCGGACCCTTCGCTGCGCGCTGTTCTCGAGAGCTCGTTAACGCCAGATGATAACGATTTGTTTGTGGGGAATTTGGTGGGGATGCCTGTGTTGGCTATACATGGGTGAGTTTTTTACTTTGATGTTTTCTTTGTGGATCCTTGTGGTGCATATATGGCTCGCTGACCTTACTTTTCTGTGAAAAGGGGTGCAGATGATAACGTCCCGCCGTGGCATACGCGCGAATTAGTGGGGATATTGAAGACTTGGGATCCTCACGCAGATGTGACGTGCGTGATTTCTTCCCTCCTTCCCTCCCTTTACCCCTCCATCCTTCCATAGTCATAGCTGTTTATCTGACCTGCGTCACGATTGTTTGTTCGGCTAGATACCACGAAGACCCTGGTCAACCACACTGGTATTTCGAGGTACTATTCAACAAGCACGTACAGGCCTTTTTGGATCGGGTGTATTTCTCCTCGTCTACCCCTCCTTCCCCGCACTCTCCGCTTACCCCATCGCCGGTATCCTTCTCGAGTGAAGACTCCGAGAGCAACGTAAAATCAGCACCGAGGAAGTTCACGCTCACTGTTGCGGTTCCTGCTGAGAGTGGATCGTTGAATGGATGGAGGATAAGGGCGTTGGAAACGCCGGGTCTGTGAGTATTTCTTGTTTTTTGCTTGCATTCGTCTTTTTCTTTCAGTATGCTCGTTTGGCTCGTGAGGTTTGCATGGACGTTTCCTTCACTGCTTCGGTCCCACCGTTCTTCTCCCTCGCTTGCTTCCATCCGTTTAGCTCCGTTCGCCTTGGTCCTTTCTCCCCCGTTCGTTTCGTTTCATTCGTTCTTCCCGCTTCCTTCGCTCCCGCTGTTTAAATTTTTCATGCGTTACTTTCGTTCGCCTATTTCGTTTCGCGCGTTCCTTTACTTTCGTTTGCCTCATCCCCCCTGCTTGACACGATCCGCGCAGTTTTCTCCCGTCTTTTATGTCTTACGCTGACTTCGCCCTTTTCGATCATTACGTTCTCCTATTTCCATGATCTGCTGACTGTTTCGTCGCACTTCACCCACTCTGCGCACTCCACTTTCCCCCAATACTAACGTCTTGTTCCCAGGCTTTCCCGCCTCGAAGTGAAGACAACCCCGAACGGGTGTATTTCTCTGCGAACAACAAATGTCTCCGTATTCTCCCTCGACTTAAAAGTTTGGTCCTCTATATGCGGCGAATGGCAAACACCCGGGACCACGACAGCAAAACTCACAATCGGCGATTACTCAATTTCACTTGACACTGCAGATGACGCTACAATCTGGTTTGGGAAAGACTTTGAGATGTTTGGGTCCCTCCTGAAGCCCAAGATGAAACTCGTTTGGAAGGTGCGCAGTTGCCTGGGATAGCCGCATTAGCGCTCACGTGTGACCGCTTTTACTCCTCTACTTGGAACAGATTCTCGCGTCGTCCAAGCCGCAGGCACCGATACCCAACCCCATCCCGCTCCAATCATTCCAGCGCTTGCAAGCGATTCTAACAACAAAAGGCCCTCTAACACTACTCGTCCCCACCCTCACGCCGTCCCCCGAGCTCTCAGCGGCATTACGAATCGCATATGCATTGCAACTCTTCCATGCGCTAGATGCACGGATCACGAGCGTTCGTGACCTGCCCAAAGGAGCAGCAGGTACAGGCATTTCCGACGGAAACCTTGTCGTCATTGGCTGTGCGGGGGAGCCGCTTATTCATGAGTGGCTTGAGCGTATGGAGAGTATTTTTAAGTACAGAGATGGCGCGTGGCACCGCGGCGCTCGTGCAGGCTTTGAGAGGCCATCGTCAGGTCAGTGTCATCCACATCAGTCACTGGACCGTCCTCTCCCCATACTCTTTCAACCCTTCGTCTGTCACGATGATATTCTTGACATACTGACCTGCCCACGCAGCAATCCTCTTCACCCAGCCTCATCCATACAATCCCAAGGCCCTCTCGCTCTTCGTCCAATCAACAGATCCCTCCGGCCTCGAGCGTGCCGTTCGCTTGTTCCCCATCCGCACTGGCGTGCTCTCCCCCGACTGGCTAATCCTAGATGGGAGAGCAGACCAGATTGGTGCCGCAGCCGTGCAAGACACTGGGTACGTTCTCCTTACTCATGCTTCAGAATCTGCTCCTCACTCACGACTCACCACTCCGCATTCACCTGCTCAGTGTTTATGGATGCGAGGTCAACTACGATGAAGACGATCACATGGCTGGCGGTAAATGGATCGAGGATCAACGCATGTCATGGGTCGATTAGCATAAGAGGTGCTTATAGGTTTGCTGTACATAGTACTGTATGGATTGTAGCGAGGTTCTTTAATCGGCTTATAGACAACTGACAGTCACAAGAGATGGCGGGAACGTGGGACGTGTAATGGGAAAAAGGAGGAAACAGAACACGGTGCGGGTTGAGAGGGCTGGTGCGTGCGTGCGGTCTGGTGTGTGGGCGTGGGGGGTCTCGATATAATCAAAGTTCACGTGTTACACCTTGTTCAACACTTGAATGGGGTGGAAAGTTGTTACAATACAGTGAGTGCAGTTAGGGAAAGAAAGAGACAAGGAGTAGAAAAAGACAGTATGAAGGAAGAAGAAAGGAGAACCCAAGTGAAACAGATACGTGCGACAGATAGCAGTGACAAAAGACAAAGCGAGTCTACGATTGATAGATGGACCTCGCGACCTGGAGATCGTGCGTTCTATCAGCGCCCCTGAGCGGGCGTCAAGGACAGCGCGGTACTCACACTCTCGAGAAGCATGGTGACTTCGGGAGCAACACGGATGAACTCCTTGTTCCAGAACTCATATTTCTGGTTCCTCAGAAGCTCGATGAAGGTGACCAACGCTCCCCATGGGTGAGGACGATGAACGATGAAGCGCTCCAGAAGAACTCGGGTCATCACTTCGCGGAAGCGATCGTCCTTGACCTCAACAAAGAGGTGGAGAAGGAGCGAGGAAAACCAGTGGGTATGGGCGTTGGGATATCGCAGATGGAGCACCATGGAGCTCAAGAGGTGGTGTTGTCCTGCAACGGTCAAGATAAGTACACAAACACTAGCCAGAGAGAAGATGGCTCACCTTCAACATCTAAATTAGTAGCAAGATACTGTAGAGCAACAACTCCGGGGTCGCTAGGGACGAAGACAGACGAGCCGCTCCTCGCCTTCGCCTGGGCAACCGACGACACTCCGATATACATTACCAAAGCGTTTATGAGGGAAAGGTTGTAGCTATCGGACCCATCTGGGACTCCCGACAGCTTCAAGCGGTCTTTGAGGGAAGCAAGGAATGCGGGGGTACTACGGTTCAGGAGGTACTGATCCAAGTTGGTCCTGAGGTCACCACTTTTGAGACCCGAGGCAAAGTCGGACAGGATGGGTGGTATGGGACCCATTTCAGGGATAGAGTCGAATTTGATGTTGCGGAGGTGAGGGTCGGGGAGTACGATAGAGAGCGGGAATGCGCTGAGGATGATGTTGCGGAGCTGGATGCAACGGGGAGGAATCACATCGCAGAGGCTGAAGTAGTATTCGCTGAGGAACTCGGGGAAGTCGTGAAGGAGGACGAGGAGAAGGCGGAGGGTCCCCCTATAGAGGTCACGGGCCGCAAGCTGAAGGTCAGCCTCTTTAAGGAATGGCGCCAAGAACTTGAAGAGCGAGAGCAACAGCTTGTGGAAGGCAGACCAACCCTCTCGGTTCTCAGACAAAAGCAACTTAGGCATGAAAAGTCTGTGAGAAACAAGGCACAGCCACGAGAAGGAAAAGCCAGGGAAGTACGTGGGCTGCAAAGAGCTGAAGGTGTCGCTGATAGCAATGAGCAGCTGGAAATACGCTGACCCGAGATGGGCCTCCATCGAGTGCAAGTCGTTGATAAGACTCGAGAAGAACCTAAAGAATGGCTTCTGCTGGAACACAACGCCCTGCTCCTCGTGCATGTTAGCGAGCACGAGAACGAAGATTGACAGGATTTTGGTGAGGTAGTGTACTTTGGCTTGGTCATTATTGACGCCAGAGGCATCCCCATGGTACTTGATGATGTAGACGATCAGGCGGGACATGGCGTCAAGGGCTTGGAAAGCGTAATCGAACTCGCCACCGGCGACGCACTTGAGGTAGCTGTTGACGCTCGACTCGGCGCAGACACGGAAGAAGAACGAAGACACGTCCTCGACTTTAAGGATGCCCTGCTTGGTCAATTGGGTGATGTAAGGAACGAAAGCTTTCTCTGGGGAGTGCGAGCGCTGGAAGATGGTGACCCATTGCTGGAACCAGATGAAGAGTTTCTCCCTCAGTTGCTCTGTCTCCGGCTTGACAGAAGGCTGTCGGATGACAACACCCTCTGAGGCAAGAGAGGCGCTTGGCCTTCTCACGACACCGCGAAGGTCATCCAGGAGTCGATTGACGCTGTAAAAGTACGTCAGTTTTTGATGTCAGAAGCTCTCAAACATAGATGCACGTACTCCTCGTTGGACTTGCCAGCCTGGGCAAGCTGACCAAGGACCTCGATGGAGTAGGTCAACTGGTTCTGGGAAGCAGCTGGTGGGTCACTGGACAAGCACTCCCTGATGAGACCAGCCGCGAAACTCTGCAAAGTTGGACGAGGGTCCTGGAACAGGTTCTTGGCGAGTTGTTGATCCTGGAGCGAAGTGTTCACAAGACCGCTGCGAAGAAGAGTGACAGTCACCGGGATGTTGAGCTTGCGCTGCACAATCGGGGTCAATATAGGCACGAACAACACTATCAGAAACGAGGAATACGAACCTCATCCTCAGCATACAAAAGCCAAGTGATAGCCTCTTTGGCAACATCCTCAAACGAGTGGCACAACTGATCCAGCAGCGCGACGTAGATCTCCCTGCCGAGCTGAGAAGACGCCTTGTACAACAACTGAACAATCTTCTGAGAGATCAGGAGCGGAGTACGGTGGCGGTCCAAAGACTCGGCAGCGATGAAAAGAACTTGGCGGACCAAGTGGCGGATGTCGTGGTTAGAGGGCAGTGAGGAGAGCGAAGGAATAGGCAGCTGGACAATCAAGCTCTCCAAGTCCCTTACCGCGATCTGTTTGTGACGATGTGTTAAAACAGTTTTTCCAACATTGACAACATGAGACTTACCGTGAACCGCTCCATTGCCTCCTGGTGGCTCAAGGGAGCTTGAGGGCCCATCTGCTCGGGCGCGGGGGACGCAGCGTAAACACCGGGATTCAAGTGCTCATTACGATAGTTCGCCATCGTGGAGCTAGGTCGGCTCATCGTCGCCGGGCGGCGCTTGGGGTCAAGAGCTGTATTCACCGTCAGCATCCAGTATGAGCGAGGCACAGCTCTAAGAATACTCACAAAAGTCCTCGTAAACGGCGACCTGGTGAGGCTGCAAACCCGAAGCCTTGATGCGGAGAGGATCAGGGAGACCAGCTGAGAAATTGGTGGGAGGTGCAGCAGGATCCCAGAACGCCTGTCCATTGCGAAGTTCTCGGTGACGACGGCGAACTTCATACGAAGCTGCAAAGCCTTCGTCGACGTCAGATACAGCGCGCTCCATCGCGGCCTTTTCGATGGCAGAACAAGCGACTTCGACGTTGTCCGATACGAGGATGGAGAGGACTTGCTCAGAGATCACCTGTTCGTTGAAACCGTGGTCCACGAGAGACGTCCGTAGGTGACCACCAAGATTGCTCTTCAGGGGCTCTTTACAGGTGACCAAGGCAAGGCTTCCCGCGAGCTTCTGGGCCATCAAATGACCAGCCTTTCGCAGCTTGTCATCGCTGGGCTCCGTAGCGAAATCCTTCGCGACAAGCTCCCGAGTAGAAATGCCCGCGATTGTAACCGAACGCTCAACGACCGGAACAATGATCTGCAACAAACGATGTCAGAAGCCTCAAATTGGTTCCATGTAAGCCAAACACATACCTCGCGAACCGAGCGGTCAACAGCCAACTGTACGGCCCGCTTGAACGAGTGATTGGCGTGCAAAGGTGCCAACTGAGCGCTGATGATGACGCTCGAAGCCAAACCAGCCAGAATGGACTCTATATGCGCCCCAATTGCTCTCTGACTCTCCGTTGACGCCGCGGGACCAAGTGGCATGACCTGTCCTTCTCCCTGCATACCCCCAGTCTCGAACCCGTTCATAGGCAGCGCGTCAATATCGTTCACATAATCCGGCAGACCAGGCCCAGGCGCCGCAGCGTCCCCAGTCGGTCTGTTACGCAAGACAGTGGTAGCTTCCACAGTATCAAGGTCGATATCCAGACCTTTACACAACACCTCGATCTCAAACTTCAGGTTCAGCTTGAGGTCGGCAAAGTGGTAGAGTTCGGCGAGGAGAGAGACGACGGCCATGAGCCAAGGGTTCGGAGGCTTGAAGACTTTAGATTTGGCGCATGGTTCGAGGGTTTTGCAGACAAAGGGAATGGCGACAATGAGGCGGCCACTGTCGTAGCCTTCTATGAGGAGATCTTTGAATGAGAGGTTTTTGTGGCGGATGGGTTTGTCCCGTGCGAGGGTGATAGTACCAAGCCAAGAGCCGAGGTTCTTCAGTGTCATACGTTCAGCAGTGACCTGCATCGTTTTCTCGCTGTTAAGCACCGTTGCAGACTTGACGAATGTCTCTTGAAGGATAAGTTTGAACAGCTTTTGCCTGTCGAGAGCGTCGAGGAAGCGGAGATAGAGCTGGTGATTGTTGGGCTCCGCGCTGATACGCTGGTCCACCAAATAATTGGCAAACCACCTGGCGAACCCATCGTCAAAATGCTCCTTCATCTCCGCAAGCTTCGCGTCGAAATTGCTAGGTGCGAGATTGTTGACAATGAACAGTATCTTGTCCGACAGCTCCTCGGAGGGCGTGGCGATCTCGCTCTCGAGTTTGTCAGGCTGGATAGCTGTGAAGACCGGGACCGGTTCAGCCGTAAGACCAGCAGACAACCCTCGCATATCAGCAGTGCTCAACGACCCATCGGTTCCAGCAGCAATCGCGCGATGGATGATAGCGGCCAGATCAGGTCTGGCTTCCATCAAATGCGGGATCCTGAGCAAAGCCTGACAAAGAGGCTGCCACTCGGCAAGGCGAGTCTCGAACCTCGCCAACGCCTGCAACCCAAACTTGAAAAGATTCGTCTCGGGGGGACAGCTCAGCGCATCTACGATGTAACGGATGGCGATACCCAAGGGTATGAAATCGACGAGTTCGTGGTGAATGATGGCGCCAAATAGGTAACCTGTCATGGCTAGCTCGCGAGCTGGGTAGTAGGACTGGAAGAATTTATACTCGTCGAACAAGAAGTGGAGCATGCAAGAAAAGATTTCGTGGTCTCGGGGGTCAGAGGAAGCCTTGCTCCGCTGAAGAAGGGCGATGACTTCGTCGATGGATGTTTGTTCATCGTACATCTGCTTGTAGATGGCATCTACCTCAGTTTCTATCTCAGGGGTGTAGCTGACGACGGAGAAACCAGGTTCGGCGTCTCCTCCGGGCGTCAAATTCATGAGGCGGGGATGGATTTGCAAGCAAACATTGCGGACTTCGAGGCAGTAGTCGATATCCTCGCGAGGCATTTTGGCGGAGCTAATGATGAGAATTTAGAGTCGAATCCATACACCAGGAACATCATAAACTTACTTGTTGCGCAGGGTGCGAAGGAAGATGGCAATAGTCTGAGGGCTAAGGGGCATCGTGCGACTGTCCACAGCAGGATCCGACATCCTCGCAACCTTCTCGCTCTCCATCTTGACTTCTAAGAAAACAATCATGGAACGCAAGAACTCGGCGCCGTGGTTCGTAACGTTGTCCGCCAACCACTTGTCGAGGTTCAAGTACTCTCTGCGGGAAGCGAGGGCCGCGACATCAAGAGCGAACGTGAACGGTCGGACTTCCAAGAGGTTCTCCAAGATCTATTAAGAAGATGTTATGACGAGCCAATAAACACAAGACAGTGAGACTCACCTTCAAATCCTGCGAAACGTCCAAGATCCTGGTGATGTTGAGCGGGCTCTCATCATAGAAATCGCGGAAGGCGTCCGTCAGATACGTAGGTTCAATCTGCCAAAGCCGCATGAAGACCAGCTGATGGTTCGGGTGACCCGCCAAGAACATAGCCAACAGCTTGCGCGAATATTCCAGACGGATATCATTCCAATGTTGGTCCTAATATCCGCGTACTCGTCAGAACTGACGGGAAAAAATTACACCTCCGGCAGCTGATAAACTTACCGGCACCTGCAACAAGCCCATGTGAACCAGCTCCGCGCTAATCTTGAGCGCCTTGTCGAGCATCTCACGCACGCAAGTCCGAATATCCGCATTGTCCGAATCCGCAAGACGTACGAGAACCTCGAAAAGATCCAGAGAATTCCACGTATGTCCTTGAACGTTCGCCGCCAGCGATTTAATCGTAGGACTCGCTACAGCCACGTCGTCCACAGTGACTATCCGCCGGCCAGGTAAAGACACGAAGTTGAACGTGTCCGCGGGAAGGGATAGGAGTGCATCGAGAAGCTTCAGCTGGTAGAGCGAATTGTTCCATGTTCCCCAGAATCCGGTCACTGCATGAGGCTCTGCATCACGTGGGCAGTTCAGGAGGATGGCTATGAGCAACTTCAAAGTGGCCGTATCAACACCGTGGCGATCCGGCCAATCAAACGCTTTGATCACGTTTGCCCAGTTCAGGTTCACATGCTGTAAAGCGGTGAGAAAACGAGGACCGTGCAATTTTTCGAAGCAATGGACTCACGAAACTGTTCAAAGCCCTCACCAACGCTCCGACATCACACAGTGTTGTTCCTTCAGCAGCCAACCGAGCGAGACTCGAAATTATTTCCACAATTTGAGTATCTCGTGGAGGACTGGAATCGGAGATTCCAAACCGCAGAAGAAGCGCGCGGACGGTATCAGCATCACTGGTGATATCTGGGCCTAGCTGAATCAGGGTCTGTACGAGTGATGTGCCAGGGGGCAAGCTGCGGAAATGAGGACATTAGTAATAAAAAAAAAAGTGCAGTATGTATCGCGTGGCGTACCTCAAGGTGGGGAAGATGCGCTGCAAGATAGGAGCAACAATCTCCGGGCCATACTTGGCTTGTGCAGCTGCGATTAAAGCCTGACGTTGTTGGGCATCCAGCACGGAAGTTTCCGAATTTGAGTCAGACAACAAGTTTGACATGAGTTTTGCAACCTGTTGAGGGGAGAGATCGGCGTGGTCGAAAGAGGGGTGTTGGCAGAGAGATAGGACGGCGTTTTCAAAGTCAACACGGATGAGGGTGGCAGCCTGAGTGGCGAGCTCCTTTCGGGTAGAACCAGCGATAATAGACGAAGCCAAGACTAGTCTTTCCAAGGAACGGAGAGAAACGCGATCTGCAAATCGCAGGAGATCAAAGTGCCTGAAGGCGTCCCCTTCGCCCTTGTCTATACCGTCACGGAAGCGGTCTGCAAGAAAAGGGTCACGGGCAAGACGCTGGGTCTCCTGGACAAGAAGTCGAAAAGTCAAAGCCGTAGAAGTATCGAACGCAGAAGGAGCAGCTGATGCGAGACGACCTTGTGAGTGAACTATTAGACGACGTATGAAGTGGAGGTAGGTGTCAAGCCCGTGCTGCTCAGAGAGCTAAAACCAGTGGAATCGGACAATACGAATAAATTAGAAGACAAAAAAAGGCGGCACCTGACAGAGCACGTACCGAACGGATTTCGAGCTGATTTCGCTCGAAATTGTCCTCTGTGAGAGTGGAGAGAAGGAAGACAATTTGAGCCTTTACGATTGTGTGTATGTTGGCGTTTGGAGGATTGTCCATCGCCGACGACCTGGCTGAAGACTCCTGGCGTCGATTGACGCTTCCACCAGCCGACGCCGTTTTGATAAACGAGTACTGTTGCGAAATAAAACACGTAGGCCGGAGTTCCACAAACAACCAGCCTGAATGATACAAGTCGACTTGGTCACCGACCCGCGGAGACAGCGGTGGCAACTTTAAATCTCCGCTCAAATTCGGGGCGGAGATCGAGAATGCCGAACGTGCCCTTCCACTAAGTAGTAGGTCATTGTCCACGCCCACGTCAAGGCTGATCATGATGGGATAAGCATGGGTAACTATCGCCCCTTCACCCATAGATCACACAAGCTAGCTAGTCGGTTCTTTCAAGTTTCAAATGCCTTTTGTGCTTATAGAGCATTGCCAATCGGAGGGCTCTGCAGGGGCACAGGGCATCTTGAAACAACTTTACGCTCAGATTTCCAGGATTCAGAGTGGCAGATGGCTGGTACTCAATCTCAAGAACTTGGTCTGACTTCATCCCAGGGTTTATAATGCTAAAACTACGCGCTCCACCGAACAAACCGAGTTATGTTATGGAAGCCAACTTCCTCACTTGCTAACCCCACCCAACACATCCATAGCTGTCACCGGAAGTACTTTGTCATTTACAAGTCTCCGCACTAGATCCTGGATCCAATCTTGACAGTTCTTCACTTTAACTCGAGCACCCTTCCGAGCGAACGAACCGTGACAAGCTGCTATCAGCCCCAAGACACGACGATCAAGCAACTGCAGTCCCTGTGCTCACCTTACCACCAATCCCCGAGTTTAGGCTCTTCGTTGGCATAGGTACTTCAGTCGCAGCCTTCTCGATCCGACAACCCTCACATACGCCCTCCACCCCAACCTCCACATACGTCCCATCCCCTGGCGTATCAATCGCGTCCTCATCAGCAATCTCACCCAGTGAAACCATCTCTTCTTTCACACGCGTCACATCGACGGGCTTCCCATCAGCCCTGACATTAACTTCGTAGTTCCGCTTGATTTGGAGCTCGAAGCCGGAGGCGACGCTGCCGGTTGCGTGAAGGACTTTGCCGATGCGCGGGGCAGCTAGGGAGGGGATGAAGAGGGACCAGTGAGCTGGGAATGGGTGGTCGTGGTACCAGATGACGTAGATTTCTCGGGGCATGGTGGGGCAAAGACTCTTAACTAGATTATATGGCGACGTGAGCTGAGGATCGCAATATCTAGAACTTAGCACTGATCGTGAGGGCAGCTTCGTCTGCTAATACCTTCATTGAAGTTCCGCTGGTGTGACCCTGTTAATCTGAATTCCGAGGCGTGATGTTTGCCTGGCATACCATCATGAAACTCATACAACATAGCTTTCACT
>KN839837.1:8835-25605 GCA_000827185.1 Hydnomerulius pinastri MD-312
TCAACTTCCAACTTCTCTTGCTCGTTATGCTGTGGTGCTATTACTGACATCGACGGCGAGCGCGTGAAGGTTGCATTGAATAGTGAGTGATGCCAGTGCCATTGGTCAAAGAGCCTGGGGATCGGAAGAGCTCAATGGAAACTGTTGCTCGGCTCGGTGCCATAGCATCTCATGATCGATAGTAATGATGACCTCCTCATTGGCAATGCCGTGAACGCGGTATTTTAGCAGGAACAGTTATGCTAAAACAAGATTGGGAGTAAATGATGGTAAGGGGCCGGATTCACATATTCTATATTCCGCTTCGAATGCTCCGCCGAGGGGATGAGTCCGGGCTCGACTATCTCCCAAAGGTCCAGCAAGTCCACTACTGTCGGATGAAACCCAGGCAAACCTCACACGAAACAGTCCTGATCAGAGTAATGTTTCAGGCGCGAACTGTTTCAGGTGATTGGTTACTGATGGTTGAGATGAACAGCGCAGATAGATTGTTTCAATGAGATGCGTCTGTGATCACTGAAGAGCCCGCCGCGGCAAGAGTTGCAGAGCCATCCCGACACATCGGATGGTTGATAGGCAAAGCGCGTATAAAGGAGAGAACGAATAGTACCTTCTTTCCCCAGTACTCACCTTCTTCGTACTCAACACCCTCTTCTTCTTCTTCTTCTTCTTCTTCTTCTTCTATTCTTCATCATGCGCCCCGGTGGCCTCTTCACATCCGCTCTTTTGTCTCTTTGCTTCCTTTCACAGGTCATCGCGGCACCAGCCCACGCTTCACCAGCCCACGCTTCACCAGCCCACACCTCACCAGCCCACACCACATCAGCCCACACATCAGCCCACACCACATCAGCCCACACTACATCAACTCACACTACATCAACCCATACCACATCAACTGTTGCGCCAGTCCCATCCGCTGCAACCCTAAGTTGTTCCTGTCCTAGCAACAGCTACGTCTCCACCGACATCACGGGAGCCATTAACAAGGCTGTATCTCGTGGTCTACAGTAAGCCTGTCCTTCGATTAGCATGCAGGCTGTAACGTGCTCACCATGCCATTCTCTAGGACCGGGAGATCTTATCCTCATCAGTTTAACAACAGAGAGGTCGAGAGGGTCTTTCTCCGTCAAGTAATCGTCGCTGATCCATTAACGCAGGGCTTCAAATTCTCCTCGTGTTCCGGAAAGCTCGCGGAGTACCCTATATTCGGGGGCTCGGTTTACTCCGGTTCTGGTTCCCCGGGCGGCGACCGCGTCATATATGAACAGGGTTCTAACACGTTCTGCGGTAAGATTTTAGTCATGACTATCCTTACGCAGTGCTGAGATGAGGGATTGATTAGGATGCATTGCGCACCCGGCAGCGAGCAGCGGCTCATTCGTTCAGTGTACGTAGGCGTAGCATCAGCTGGTATGAGCTGTGTGCAACAGAGGGAGAACGTGGTCGGTGTGGGTTGAGTACTGTACTACCGTTGATTTCCGATGAATGGCAGTTTTTTAGAGCGGGGCAGGCCTTGCGATTAAAATCACTGAAATCGGAGAGTAATATATATTGGCTACTGACCATCATTCATCATGGTCCAGCTAACGGTAGAGATGTGGAACGTGACTTATCGTGAAGGTAGTCCGCAGATATAAAAATAGTGTGCACAAACCAGGCGGGCGCGCAGGGCTACCATCAAACAATTGTCAGATGTCAGGCCCCTGTTTATCAGTCGGCAGCCTGAACATGAGGAGAGCTGACCTGATAGACTATTTCGAAACACTTACTCGGCTAACGCAGAGTTTCATCTCAGTCACCCGATGATCAAGCGTTACTACCCACTGACACGAGCAGCTACTGGGAGCACCCAAGCACCCACATCACAGCGTGGTCAACGCTATGCCCCAGCAGGAGCTGTCATCCTGAAACACAGCTGATAGTAAGAGTTACCACGAGACTCCACTGGCACGGGATGTCTGTCACACAGAAGCTTGGCTAGGACTCAGGTATTCGAAAGTTATATCTTGAGGACAGGCTTCAAGCGTGTTGCGGCGTACTTCAGATCTCCTCCTTGAAGGCTCGTCGAGGAGACAAGGCCAGACTCAACTGCGTACCTCCCAATGGTCCAGCAAGCCCATCACTGGCACTAACGAAGCCAGGCAAATCTCTGCATGAAACAGTCCCAGAGTCTCCAGGCGCGAAACATTTCAGGTGGTTGATCACTGATGGTTGATATAGATTGACTCCGTGAAACACGTCTTCGATCACATTGAAACAGCTCTGTCACCGGGCGCTTACACCTCGGGTGACTGGTATGCATGCGTATAAATGAGAGGATGAATAGTGCATTTTGTCCCCAGTACTCACCTTCTCCGTACTCAACAACCTCTTCTTCTTCGTCTTCATCTTCTTATTTTTCATTATGCGCCCCGGTGGCCTCTTCACATCCGCTCTCTTGTCTCTTTGCTTCTTTTCACAGGTCATCGCGGCACCAGCCCACACCACATCAACCCAAACTACATCAACTCACGCGCCAGTTCAAGTCCCAACCGCTTCAGCCTCAAGTTGCACTTGCCTTGGCACTACCTTCAGCTCCACCGACGTCGCGGGTGCCATCACCAAGGCCGGAGAACGAGCTGTGATACGTGGTGCAAAGTAAGCGTGTCCTTTCGTTATCATGCAGGGCATAAGATGCTCACCACGTCAATTCAAGGGCGGTACGCAAAAAAGGGGGAGGTTACCCCCACCAGTATGGTGGTAAAGATGTAGATATTTCCCTTTGCGTCAAGTCTTCGTCGTTGCTAATCTGTTGTGTTACTAGCCTGGGGTCAGCCTCACCTCTTGCACTGGGACTCTCCTCCTATACCCTCTGGTCCAAGGCTCTGTTTACCCCGGTACCGGTGAGCCAGGCGGCCAGCGCGTCGTGTATCAACAGGCGGATAACAAATTTTGTGGTGAGACTCCAGTCGAGACAGCCCTTACTATGTGGTGCTGATACGATGGATTGGTCAGGATGTATCACCCATCCCTCAGCGACCGATGGGTCCTTCGATCAGTGTACGTAGACGTAGCGTCAGCTGGTACAGACCGTGCGACAGAGGGAGAATGTGGTCTGTGTCGGTTGAGTAGTACTGTTGATTTCTGGTGGATCGCAGTTTTTTGGAGCAGGGCAGGCCCTACAATAAAAACTGGATGGCTCAGTGCGCGCGCGAGACCACGTTCAAACCACTGAAATCGGAAAGGGAGATGAACGTGAGTTTCCGTGTGGCACTATCCGAGACGAGTTCCAGTTGCGATGATGTCCAGCCCTTGAGCCTTAGTCAAGAGGAGTCACTTGTGAGTCACTCGAAACCATCATGATCATCCACGTTACAAGGCACTTGGACTCACCCAGCGTGTTTGTGCCACCGTGACAAGAGCAGGCAAGAGCACAGCCTGAAGGCGAGGCGGCATGCTTCGAAGTCTCCGGACGGGCGAGTGCATCCAAGTCGTAGCATATCATAAGTTAACCTTGCCAGTGAAGGCGTGGTGTACAGGGCGGATACTAATCATGATTATGCAGTGCGTATGACGATTCGAGGAAACCCGTGTACAATACATGATGAAATGGTCAACGGGCCCGGGTATAGTAGAAGTTGACGGTAAAGTACTTGTACGGTAGATAGACGAGTGTATGCTACGTATACGTTAAACGTTCAAGTTGTCATCCTAGCGAACGAGTGAGGGTCGTAAGTCGCTGCTGTGTCCGCAATGAGGGTGGAGCGAGTAGGCCGTCTATGTGGTGTGTTGTGATTAGTTTATGAGGAAAAGTCTGCGTGCAAGAAAGGCACGATCGAGATTACAGGCGCGGAGAAGATGAAGCACTCGTCCGTCGTGGTGTTTGTGGGTTAGAGTCAGCTTCGGGAGGTGCATCGGGAGGTGGGTGGACGCCCCCCCGTTCCTCCTTCGTTTCTAGCTCTGTCTCCAGTGCAGAATCCGGAGGCGTAGGGGGAACGGTAATCCCTGTCATATCACCATTTACGAATTCCTTCGTGTCCACATCCATGTCCTCGCTCTGACCCGGAATCGAAGCGCGCTTGTCCTTCGTACGCATTTCGAGAGGTCTTTCTCCGGGAGGTGGACTCGCAGAGGCAGACCTAGAAGTCGGAGGCGTAGGCACCCGACCGAGCATTTCTTCCATCCTCAATCTCTCCTTATCAGACATCGTGCGTTTGATACCCTCCGCACCTACTCGTTCCTTTCCATCCGCACCTTCCTTCACTTCTTTCGTGTCTTTCGCACCTTCCTCCCCCACCCTCTCCTTCCTCTCCCCCTTTCTTCCCTCCCTCCCTTCCCACCCCACCCAAACCCCATCAACAACCAACCCCTCTTCCTCCTCCACACCCGCCAAAAGATCAGCCACACCCGCATAAAACCTCCCCGCACTGAACCCCACCTCCTTCCCCCTCACATTCGCCCTCAAATTCGAACCCTTCGACCCAACACCCATACCCATCTTAAGCCCAGCAATACTCGAGATATTCCCTGCGAGTCCACCCGTCCAGCCTACGAGGTCGAGGTGGTTGGCATTTCGGAGGGTACCGAGGTAGGTGCCCCAGCGGGCGGATTGGACGGATACAAGGCCGTCGTTGGGGCCCTCTTGAGATGATATTATTGAGTGGGGGTATCTGTGTGAGACGTGCGTGAGTCGTCTGTTGGTCCAAGGAAAGGGACTAAATGAGCCACGCACTTCCAGGTATCAATCAACCCAGGCTCATACTCCGCTCCCCAACTAAAATACCTAACCCCCTCCACATCTGGCGTACTCTCATTAAACCCCTCCATCGCCTCCCTCGTTAAAGACTCGAACGCCTTTCCATCCCCGCCCCCATTAGGGAGGAGCTCAAGGAGTGCGAGGACAGAGGGGAGGTGGGTGGATGCGAGGGAGAGGAAATGTGAGGCGAAGGAAGAACCATGGTGTGGGGTTGCGATTGTGGTGAGGGAGAGGACGCGGAAAGTGCGTTGGGTTAGGTGGGTTGTGAGGTACCGGCAGTCGAGGCCGCCCTGGTGTGTGGATTAATGAAGGAGTAATGCGGTATGAGGGAGCTATGCGTACCATACTGTGTCCTATAAGATGTACACACCGACCGGGATACGTTTCTGATATCTTCTTTTCGAGCACTTTGGCGCGATCGACGGGTGAAGAGGTAGCAGGCACGCGGGTGATGAGCACCTCGCAGCCATTAGCCTCGAGGACCTCTTTGATACCACGCCAGTGTGAGACCTGTAGACCTGGTCCGATGGTGACAGAGTCGAAGCCAAGGAGGCCGTGGCAGAACACAAGGGGAGCCTTCGGGGCACGGACTACGTCATATGGTCAGTAGATAGAACAGAGCGCAGGGAGTGCAATACATACATTTCTTTCCTAGCTGACCCTCGAGATCCTCCTCATCCAACACGCTCGCTACGCTCTCCTTAGTGGCAGCATCTGGATCGGACTGGAACCACCACCTGCCTATTGACGGGGTGGGGGTGGGGGTGATCTGTGCCGGTGCGGAAGTGTGTATGGAGCGGAGGGTGTCAAGGGATGAACGTGTTGGTGGGGAGTGAGTAGGTGATACGCGAGGGGTCGTCAGGAGGAGAGCGGAAGAGGGGTCGGAAATGGATGTAGGGATGCCGAGAGGAGGGTCATGTGCGGCGGAGAGGGAGGCCGTAGGGTACGTGCATCGGACAGTCGATAGGAGTGGCGGTGGTCTGGAAAGGGCATGAGATGCAGAGAATGAAACGGGGAGTCGTGCAGGTGGTGGCGGTGAGGGCAGTATGCTCTCGGTGAGTGCCTCATTGAGGGCATTGAGCATCGGAGACGGCGGGCGTGAGGAGGACGAGGCCGAAGGTGACAGATCGATGGAGTTGTCAACATCTGAGTGAGAGCGTGAATGAGAGGGATATCGTAATAAAGGTGCGGACGGCATTTGTGAGGAAGAGTAGTGGAGTTGGCGGGGAAGAGTGAGCGTCCTTGTGTGGAGTACACGTGCCGAACCTCCCTTGATGGCACTTCTCCCGTTCTGAATCATTCTCTGGCTGTTCTGCTGTGTATTTGATTCAGTCCGTGTCTGTGATGGAAACAGCGAGTCAAGGCGAAGAGAAAGAGGTCTGCGCGTCGTGCGATACGACAACGAGCTGTCCATGCATTCACCGCTGTTCACAACAAACGACTCGGAAATAATTGAAACTCGCTACCGAAATCACAAGCTTTTACACTTGGTGGCGGTGCTTCACCACTATGAACGGACCACATTTACCATCTGTACTCAAGTCGGCCCCTGCAACTCAAGACAGTGAGCAGGCTCTATTATGCTGGTGCGAAGTTACTGAACACTCACCCCAGCGACGACGACGCCCCAGCAGATAAACGCAGGCCATGGACGCGTAACTTCTCCGGCAGAGTATGTCTCCACATTACCCCTCGTCACAGCTAACCAACTTGAAACACAGAACACCCATATTCATCTGTGCATTCCAAGGTACCATTGACCATATAGATATCCGTAATCCTAATTGACACCCAGGAAGACTGCAACAGACTATTTCCTTCGCGCGAACGCGTCATGTTCCATCGCAAACGCGACCACGATTCTGAAGACGATCGTGACATTCTCACTTGGAATGAGTGATGGTGGTAATGAGCGCGACTATTTTGGCTCTTCATGCCGCACTGACATCCC
This sequence comes from Hydnomerulius pinastri MD-312, assembly GCA_000827185.1. Taxonomy (NCBI): domain Eukaryota; kingdom Fungi; phylum Basidiomycota; class Agaricomycetes; order Boletales; genus Leucogyrophana; species Leucogyrophana pinastri. The sequence goes on from KN839837.1 coordinate 15,525, forward strand.
CTCTAGCTTGCTTTGTGCCTCACGTGTAGTACCTGTGCTGCAGCTCCATCGATCACCGTCCTCATAGGTGGTTCTATTTACAAGGAACACCTTATGAACTTCTCTTCTATCTTCTAGGCATAGCTCAAGCAAGGGAGACGTACGATCATAGCTTAAGGGACGGATATAAACAACATTTTCGTCTTTAATCCAACAGGTCTCCAAAACCAAAACTCAGATCAATCATACCCTTTCCCACTCCTCTGCTTAACCCTCTTCCCCTTCTTATGATGCTTCTTCTCATTTCCCTCTACTCCGGCGCTATGCATCAGCACAGCAACTTTGCTCATCCTTCCCCCAAGCAGCGTCCCATCATTCGCTACCATATTCTGATGCGGGTATATCTTCCCCCTCGAGAACTCCTGCCCATGCCTCGCAGAACCTTGTACAAACGCATGCGCAGAGAGAGCAGAGTTGTGTGCGAAGAACTCTTTGTCCACCGCAAGTGATTTAAGCCCGGATGCTTGGGCCGGGAGAATCGAGTCGGGAGTGGAGGTAGGTATAGGTACCGCAGGAACGAATGTATCCGCTCCTTTGGTCACGCGCGTGACGGGTGCTCGCTTTTTCCCTATCGCACGGATGAGGGAAAGCTCGTGCGTACGTGCGTTGAAGGACTCTTCGGATGTCTCTGGGGGCGGGTGACAGAAGAGGAGTTTGCCGTTGACGTAGTCTTTGAGGATATATCGAGCTGCTCTTGCTTCGTCCGGGTTTCCTTGTCCTGATCTCATGAACCCTCGAGCGACTGATTAACCATGACAGGGTCAGACATCAGAAGAGTGGCAGATGATGAGCGAAGATGACGTACTCGCATAAGCAATCAAGAAATCCTCCGCCGTCACCTTCCCATCTCCCCCCTCCTCAACCCCCCTAACCCTGATACTCAACCCATAAGTCCCCTCCAATACTTCCTTCGGCGCCCTCTTAACGACCAACGCCACCGGCCCCGTATACTCCCTCATCTGATCAATCGGCAACACACCATCACAAACCAACGCCGCCTTCGTCGTCGCAAACTGCGGAAACACCAAACCGGGACAATCGCACAGGACGATGGAAGGTGAGAGGTGGATAGTTTGAAAGTGTTTGGTTTTTCCGGGGGTGGAGGAGACGCTGACTTTTTTCTCGCCGAGGAGAGCGTTTATCGTGCTGGATTTGCCCACGTTTGGGTAACCTACTAGGCCGACCACTAGCTTTGTGGGGGGTTCGCCGGAGGGGCCTTTGAAGGCTGTGTGGGTTTTGCATGGAAATCGTTAGGTTGTTTTGGGTAAGAGATGTGATGGGTGGGCTTACTTGATAGATCGGGTGCAGCAGTCACAAACAAATCTTCGAGCTCAAGTACGCTCAACACCTTCGTCCTCGGATCGCGCCCATCAGGCGTATCCTCCTCTGTCGGGACATACTTGTGCCGGCTATCCTCCTCGTCGTCCGAATCGGACTCCTCATCGAGCTCTGAGTCAGATGGGAGATCCTTGCCGTCATCGCCATCGCGCGGCGTACGGGGGCCCTCAGAGTCCGATGAGGACTCTGGGTCTGCGAAGGGGGCTTGGTCTTGATTTTCATGTTCTTGCGAAGCCTCGGTCTCGGCTTCGGAGCGTGCTAGCGCATCTCGCCGTGCTTGTTGGATAGCAGCGGCGTTCGCAGCTGAAAAGAACGCATACTGAATACCCTGCCCATCGAAGTAATCCGCCCATATTCGCCTGTCGTTGACGAACCGTCAATCACAACGCCAACTCAAAACAACTGCAACCTAGTCTCCGACGCACCTCTGTGTAGCAGTCAACAAATCAGCTTTATTGATCAACAACAAGCTCTTCCTGAGCCCTTTGCCCGTCCCAGCCTCACCCTCTGCCCCCTCAACATCCTGGACGTACGATTCAAGATCTTCACAGCGGAATCGGAGAGGATTGCGGGCATCGACGATTTGTACGACGAGGTGGGAACGTTCGAGGACGCGCCAGAGTTGGCGCCATACTTCGATGTTACGCTCGAAGGGTGTGAGGAGGAATTTTTCCTCTTCTTGTAGTCTATCCCACTATCAGTATAACTCCCGAAAGATGAACGAAGGGAAAAGTCGACACGCACTGCGCCAACCCCCTCCTCCACTCCAAAAACGCATCCTTTTCCTGCCGATCGAGCTGAGCAGTCGTTATACTCTTCGTCCAGGGCGGTCTCCGTGGAACACGGAGACGTTCTTTGTTGGCCTGGTGTTTGAGGAGTGTGGATTGTTCTTCGGCGTCGGTGAGGAGGTAGGGGTTTTGGGTTGAGCCGGCGGATGATTGGATGATTTTTACGTTGCGGCGTTCTTTGGTGTGTGTTGGAATTAGATTTGGTTTGCGAGATGATAACGAGGGAGGGATGGAGAAAGGGGATGGACGTACCAGCTGTGAACTCGGTACCCGCCAACTGAGCCGTATTCAAAAACTCATCTAGGTCCCGTTCTTGAGTGACGGACTTGAGACGACTTGTAGAGTCTAGTTCGGTCGTATACTGTTATTCATGCATTCAGTACATACGCGTATGGTAAAATCGGTCGGTGCATTCAGGACCGTTGTGTTAGCATCATAGAAGGACGGGAGGAGCGGGGGGACGTACGAGGCCTGATTCTTGCCTCTCGCGGGCATCTTTGGTTTTGCGGTTTATGATCGCTCGTCCTAGACCTGAAGGATTCTGGTTCTTTTGTCTTGGAGGCTGAGGAGGGAAGTTTGGGTTTCTCCGATCTTCAATTCACGAACGCAGGGGCGGGGCAATGGTACTCACCATGATAGTAGTGAAGGTCCGGACAACGCAGCCCAGGATTCGGCGGAGATCTTGTCCGGTAGTACGCTGGTGTAGATCTTCCGGACCTGGGGTGGTTTAGGCGATAAGATATCTGAAGCTTTCGAGTTGAGCAAGTACTGTTTGTCTAAGATGATCGAGCAGGAGATTCGGGCTGTCGGCACATTCCTCCAGCGACTTGCCTAATATATCCACCTATTCCGCCGAACCGATCTCACGAACTTCAAGCTTGTACCTTGAAATATTGTACGCAGTATCACCAGATTTGCTCACCTGTAGTACTATGTATCCTCCAGCAATGCACCGCGCTCTCAAGATCACTGACATTCAACAGATAATTTGCGACCACCTTCCAGTGGATCCAGAGGACCCTGTGTGGTCTAATCAACCCGATCGCCCTACACTCTATGCTCTCGCCCGAACTTGCCGTGCTTGGGTGGAAGTTGCCTTGAATAGGCTTTGGAGTTACTTGAGCTCATATGAACCCTTGCTCAGATGCCTTCCGAAGGACGTTTGGAGTCCTGGTGATCGCTGGGTGAGTCCGAGTCATTTACTTCTCCTGCAAGGCTGAAGTGTTCTGATAAAATGATACCTACACTCGGTTCAGAGGCTTTGCAGGCGACTGCGCAGTGAGGAGTGGGACACTTTCCAAAAGTACGCCAGACGTGTCCGCTGTCTACGTGTTGTTTGGATTGGAGTGCGGTCGCAGCGTTTGTTCGGGGCACTCTCCCACCTTCCAATCCCTCTCTTGCCCAATCTGCAGCTGCTAGCCATCGAGGATTTCGGCAATGCGGGACCTGAGTGGGGAAACTGCTGGCGGCCACTTCTTTCCTCCACAATAACTCAAGTCCACATCTCATCCGACAGAGATGCACTCTTTAATTCTCCACGTTCAATTTTATGGGCTCTTGGCGAGTCATGCCCGAACATCAAAGAGTTTGACCTTAATACGAATGCCCTCGGAAAGGAAGTCACTCAATCGTTCTTGAGCACGATCCAGCATTGGAAGCACTTAGCAACCCTCACAACCTATGCTGCGGACACCCAGACAATGCTGCACTTTTCATCCTTACAATCCCTCACTTCTTTGTCAGTTACTATCTTCGCGAAATCATATTCGGCTTGGGCACTCCCCGACGCGAATATTATATTTCCCCCAACTCTTAAGTATGTCTCACTGGAAGTGCTGGGTAGCTTTGATCTCTTGGCTTTATCTCTCGCAAGTGTGTATCTATCGGTGACAACCCTCGAGATCACTATCCACGGGGCACGGTCCTCCTCTGGGGACACAGGCCGGCTTCACAAGCTGTTAGCCACCAATGTCTCCTCCGACCATCTCCAGTCTCTTACCTTATTTTGGAGAAGCGAAGAAGATCCTGATGGTCTTTCTCTCAACGTCCTTCGTCCCCTTTTTCAGTTTCGTCTCCTCCACACATTATATCTTGTGGCCCATTCCCCCTCGGACTTGGATGACGCTGTCATGACAGAGTTAGCCAGGTCGTTCCCGCTGCTCAAAGATTTCTCCTATCGCAATAACCGCGTAGAACGCCCCAGTATCACGCATAGAGGTCTCGTCTCTTTGCTCAAATCGTGCCCCAAGCTCCACGGGCTGAGCTTAGCCTTTGATGCCACGGGCATCACCACTGAGATGATGAAGCAATACGAAGACGAAGAAATACTCAATACACAGATAGGCGAAATCAATGTGTGCTCCTCGCCTATTACTGATCCCGCACCCGTTGCGCTGTTTCTCAAGGCGATCATGCCTGGACTGCGAACTGTTGACTCAACATATGAATATTTGCAAGAATGGATGACTGTCTCAGGTATGTTATCGTTGCTCGATTTGGTCACGGCACGAGAGAGGAAGAGAGCTGAACGCCACACTGCGTCCATCTGACGCTGACCTGAGCAGCATCGACTACGTTAGCTTGTCCCATGTATAAGGTACCTCTAACCATATAATTGTACCTACATCATGATCGCACATATCAGAGGTCCGATCCGAGTCGAAACCGTGGACGCGATCAGCCCGAAATATTAATGGTGCGAGCCTCAGAGAAGTCTGACCTGCGTCCACACGCGTTCTGGGCAATGCTGCAACGAGAGGTAAAAAATGCCATCATGATCACCATGTAATTAATTCTGGCGGGTTGTTCAAGGCTTCAAGCTGATGCATCAGGAGCCAGAGACGCCACCGCGCCAAAGACCCCCGACACCACCGTGACCGTTTGCCCCAACCACACCGCATGGAACAACTAGTACATGGATGATCTGTACACTAATAGTTCAATCTTCTTTCGCGGCTGCCCAAGCTTGCCAATATCCCATCACCCTGTGCAGGTTGTTGATGCACAACAATGTGCTGATTTGACATCTCGCGGCCGGACTCGGAAGCTTCGGGCTCGGAGAATGCTAGCCTGAGCGCGCCCCACCGAGTCTGCGCTCTTGCCCAGTCAACACGCTGGGTGAGTCCAATTCCGTTGCAATGGGGACCACGGTCTTCATTCATCTGGGGTCGTTCTTGTGATCACCGCCCAGTCACGCACACGCGACTTTCTTTAATGAGACAGGGCCTGCCCTGCTTCAAAAAACTTCGATTCACTGGCGACGAACGGTACTACCCGGTCCACGCCGACCACGTCCTTCCTCTCCCATACAAGCTCATACCAGCTGATCCTACGTCGAAGTACACTGAACGAAGGACGTATCCTTCTGGCCAGTGGCGGATACCGGTGGGTGAGTAATACATCCTGACCAACCCCTCGTTTCAGCACCGTGCAAGGACAATCCGAGTCTCAACTGAAACCTTACCACAAAATTTGTTGTCCGCCTGTTGGTACACGACGCGCTGGGCAGGTGGCTCACCAGTACCGGGGTAAGGATTACCACTGACCAGAGGGTATAGGAGGAGAGTCCCAGTGCAGGAGGTGAAGGAGAAACCCTAACACAATGGATTAGCAAGGAGGAAGTCTCGACTCAAAGGGAAAGATCTCTACATCTTTACTACCATACTGATGGGGGTAAGCTCCCCCTTTTTTGAGTACCGTCCTTGAATTGACGTGGTGAGTACATTTACCCCTACATGATAATGAAAGGGCGCGCTTACTTTTTGCCGCTTGGTGTTTGAGCCTGTACTCCAGCCTTGGTGATGGCTCCCGAGACGTCGGCGGAGCTGAAGGTGGTGCCAAGGCAAGTGCAACCCGGAGGCTGGGCTGGTGCCTCTGTTTGGGTTGGTGCAGTCGATGAGGTGCTTGACGAGGCATGAGTGTTAGACGAGACATGGCTGGTAGACGAGGTTTGGATGCTTGACGAGGTGTGGGTGCTTGCGGAGGTGTGGACGCTCGATGAAGCGTGGGTGCTTGACGAGGCGTGGGCCGACACGGATGCATGGGATGAGGTACGAGCGGGTGCATGAGTCTGGGTTTTAGCTGGCGCGTGAGTCTGGGCTTTAGCTGGCGCATGAGGTGAAGCGTGAGCTGGTGCCGCAAAGGCCTGTGAAAGGAAACAAAGAGACAAAACAATGAATGTAAGAGGGCCACCGGGGCGCATGATGAAGAAGTGGAAGAAGAAGAAGAAGAAGTGAAGGTTGTTGAGTACGACAGAGGTGAGTACTGGAGATGAATGTACACTTCATCCACTCATTTTATACCCCCCCCCAATGCATCTCAACCATCCAGATAGGAGCTACGTTTTGAAAACTATAAAACGACTTGCAATTTTTCGGTGGTTTGGAGGTGCGTTTCATCCAGCTATTTTAACCATCAACCATCCGAAGCAATGCGCTTCTGGAGACTATTTTTTATCGTAACAGACCCATTGCGATGCCGGTATCATATCGACTGAAGCTTGCCTGGTTTTTATTTGAAGCGGGCTTGCTAGATCACCAAGGGGCACATAATTAAGTCTTGACTTGTCCCCTCTGCGAAGCCTTCGAAGCGGAAACCTGACGTACATGTCCGGTGGGAAGTCTCCTCAGGCTCTGAGGGATGAGCTCCCTAACCTGCGGATACCTCACCGTGGCCGCGGTGGGAGACAGTAGGCACAGCTGGGTTTATTTCTGGGTAACCGTCACAGTTAGATCATCGCGTTTACTGGTCCGTGATGACTCGGAGAATATTTGAACGCTCCCAACAGCTTCCCGTGGGTGCGTACTCTAGCTTGGGATCAATGCCGGTGAGGCGAAACTTTGTATAGTTGCCGTGTTTGTTTCAGAAGAATATTTATCACATTGTCTTCAACTACCAACAGCGCCCCTTGACTCTCAACAATCTTCACTCACTCGCGATGATGACTCGGACACCAGGTGGTATCACAGAAGAGAAACCCGCGAACTTGTCGGACGCCCTGGATATTCTTGGAACCACTGCATATCCCCCTGTTCTCTGAATCCACTGGCAAGTTTCGAATCTCGCATTGAGATCAACGTATAACTATAAATGTCTCTCCCAACTCTATCCCGTGAGATTCCTCAGAGCTGCACGCCGTGCACGCCATGACGACGCCCAGTCCCACGTAAGGAGTCAGAGTCAGGAGGGGATGATCGTACTTACTTTTTCGTGCGTCGATGTTATTCTTCTACCGCGACTTCCCTCATGCTCGATCTTTGTACACTAACTGAGGACTGGTTGCAAATGGATCTCGCCCCCGGACGACCTACACTGTAAATCTCATGTCGCATCTCCCGAGGCTACCGTTGGCTGGACGAAGGATTGGCAGACCATATCCTATTACTCTCCAGCTTCAGTGTTTCAAAATCAGTCTCACGCGTACACATGGTTATCATTGATTTAATCGCAGGGCCCGCCCTGCTTCAAAAAACTTCGATTCACTGGCAATCAACGGTACCACTCAATTCAGACCGAACAATAACCCGATACCCATCCTCCCTCACGCATCAATTCTCTGCTGACCTCATATCAGCTAACATTTAACGAATCCGCTGCTGCTCCCTGACGGGTGAGCAATGCATCCTGATCAATCCCTCATTTCAGCACTGTATAAGGATGGTTTCAGCTAAACTCATACCGCAGAACGTGTTGGAACCCTGTTCATATATGACGCGGTCGCCGCCTGGGACACCGGAACCGGAGTAAACCGAGCCCTTGAATATAGGGTACTCCGCGAGCTTTCCGGAACACGAGGAGAATTTGAAGCCCTGCGTCAATGGATCAGTGACGATGACTACTTGACGGAGAGACCTATCTACCTCTCTGTTGTTAAACTGATGAGGATAAGATCTCCCGGTCCTAGAGAATGGCATGGTGAGCACGTTACAGCCTGCATGCTAATCGAAGGACAGGCTTACTGTAGACCACGAGATATAGCCTTGTTAATGGCTCCCGTGATGTCGGTGGAAGTGTAGCTGTTGCTAGGACAGGAGCAACTCAGTGTCGCAGTAGTTGGGGTTTGAACTGGTGCATGAGTTGATGTAGAGGTGTGAGCTGCAGCTGGTGCCGCGAATGCCTGCGAAAGGAAGCAAAGGGACAAAAGAGCGGATGTAAAGAGGCCACCGGGGCGCATGATGAAGAATAAGTAGAAGAAGAGGTTGTTGAGTATAAAGAAGGTGAGTACTGGGGACAGAAGGTAATATTCATCCTATCATTTATATGTGCTGTGTAGCATCAAACTTCTGAGGTGTTGAAACGACTGTCACTCATTCGGCCCCTTACTATATGATCAAAGACGCGCTTCATCGAGTCGATATATCAGCCCTGAGCATCTCACATCAATGATCAACCGCTGAAACGATTCGCGCCAGGAGACTCTGGAACTGCCAGTGTTTCGTGCGGAGGTTTGCCTGGGTATTGTCAGCAGCGGACTTGCTGGGTAATTGAAGGGTGCACATTTGAGCTAGCATTTGTCCCCTCAGCGAAGCCTTCAAAGTAGAGATCAGACGTACAACCTGATCACTGGCAGCTTGACGCATGCTTCAGAGAGCTAGCTTTGGTACCTGAGTCTGAACACTGACTACCAAATGTGTTTCAGGATGACAGTTCCTGCAAAATCATCACGTTAAAGACACAGCTGAAAAGACTAGATGGCCCGTAGGTAGCAGTACTTGACCACCAATGGGGTGAAACTTGAACTCTGTCGGTTAGCCGAGCAAATCGTCTCGGAACACTTTCGACAAACCCCTCTTTGAGTGGGCCTAACACCATCACTCACTATCCAACATCAACCATTACACACTCGCTGTCGGTGATAGCGCCAGAGCATAACATACATGAGAAATTTGAAGTGGAAGAGCGAGATATTCTTGGTGTCGCTCCACGCGTCCGATTCCAGAGACGAAGGTGCCTTTTGGTGCCCTCCCAACGAGGCCTTGCATAGCATATCGGAAGCCCGTTTCAGAGCTTCGTAGCTGCCCGTGATCGGAGTCACTTCCCTTCGCGAATTCCAGTCCAAGTCCATCCTTGCCACAACATCGTACCAAGAACATGCATCATGACTGAAGATGAAAGGACAACCTTTGGCCAAGCAGGACAACGTACAGATCCAATGGACCATGTAGAACATTGCTATCCTTGCCTATATCGAGGTACTGAGTGCAATCACAGGCGGTGACATCGTTCGCACGGAGAACCTGCTATCAACATTGCTATTTCGGTTTGTTGGCGGCGGGAATCAGAAGTCTTCCATCGATATATTTGAGCTACTACAGGGACTGCGACTGGCTTAGGAATGGCCCGAAGGAGCTAGGTGTGTAACACGAGCATTTACTCAATAAGTACTCGTGCTTATCGGAATAGCCTGAGGGACTACGTACGGAAGTACTGGTCGATGAACCGCTTGGAAAAGCCTGGGGGTAGACACCCTTCCACCAAAGACGAGAGCAGAATATTAGAGACATTGATGAACACCCTATCTGCTTCCCGTTTTGGCGCGGTGCCTTGCTTGAACGAGGCGGCATGGAAATGTGGGCGACTGGAAAGCGTAGAAGGGCGCTCAGCTGAAGGGAGGGTGCCGTGTGTGAGGAATGTCGCAGCAAAAGTACCAGTGGCCACGGGAGCTGGAGCAGTTACAACTTGACTGAGTGAACCGCAGTTGAGCTCTGATATAGTAATAACCCTGAACCTTGCAAATGGCTCCCATGTAACAGTGACTCAGCTTAACCGCAAGAGTGGTCAGCCGCAGGTATCAACTTCACACCTTCGAGCACATCAAGATAGGTTTGCTGATCACCCATTTCTGCAGAAAAGCTGAAACCTGACACCAGCAAATAGAATGTGTCCAGAAGTGGAGTACGCGCCTCCTTCATTGCCCC
>KN839837.1:26704-235274 GCA_000827185.1 Hydnomerulius pinastri MD-312
CTCCTTCATTGCCCCGGTGATTGACATCTGCGTTGCCGCATGCTCAGACTCTCAGCAAGTACAGGTCGTGTGTTTGGACCGTTTCAAGTTGTTCTCATGGCTGACTTGTTGCTTTCAAAGCCCAGAGGCATCTCACCTGGGTTCGTCTCCGAGCGTGGATTGTATAAACTTGATGAAGCTTTCGGCTCAATACACCTTCTACTTTCCTTCATCATCCAGGCTACGAAGTTCGGGGAGGCTACTGCTTTGCGCTGGATCTGCCGATGGGAAGCTCTTACCGGCAATTACCAGTGCTAGATGTTCTTGATTGTGGGTGCTCGCTCAAACGACTCCCACCGGGCTTCGCGAAGCTGATCCAGTCCGATAGAAGGACGTCTTTATCACCCCTGGCATAGAAAAAACAATGTAAACTTAGGTTCGCGTTTGAGGGTTTTTTTCGCAGTATAAAAGGCTCTCACATAAGTTTCTGAGCTGCTAACGCCCTCCTGTTGACCGCCGGACGCTGCCTGTCATGTCAATGACCAGTACGGGGGAACAAACATTTCGGGTAGGGGTGTCAAATTAAAAGTCATTGTTGGTGCTGAATCTCATACAATGTTCAGTTCGTCACCAGTGAGCAGAGGGATTACATTTGTAGTGTAGCATTGCTGATCGACACTTCGCTCCCTAAGTTGCAGAAATGGCTGTCCTTGTACGTACATCCTCATCCTTCTTACTTGTCGCTGCTGAGCTGTTTCTAAGGCGTTTGATTATTGCCTTACCTTTCCCTCAGAAGTGAGGCGCCATGCCCGGTGGTTGGATCAGCCTAATTTTCGCCATTATGCTTCGTAGGTTCGTCTGGTGTGGGGGAAAAAGTGGGACATCACGAGAGGTATATTTACCTTGTCACGTTACATGACCTTTGTTGGTGCGGGGATGACCACGTACGGTAAGTACCCCCGCCCTGAAAATATTCGACCATAGGTTCTTACCGATCTGGAACACCAAAGCTTCCACGAGCGTCCGAACTGGAGAGAATGTAAGGAGTGCTTCACCAACTGGATTTAAATTCTAATCTGGCTTTATTCGTCAGTGCATTAATTTAATAGGACTTCCACTGGTTAGTGGTATTTCACCGGTGGCTCGTGCTCACTCTCATTAGTTCCCTCGAAGCCATTCATTTTATCAGCATCATTGCGGCGGAAGGTAAGCTCGCATTATCCGCTAGATCTGCGGCCGACGAATAATCTCACATTTGCATGTGACAGGGCTACTCATCATCCGCACCTTCGCTTTTTTCCAGAACAACAAGAAAATACTATATATTCTACTCATGATCGGTGCTGTAAGTTCGACTGACACTGACAGCCTTTCATTGAAGCTGAAGGTCCGTTGGTGGGCAGATTGCCATTGCAGGGGCCGTTGGCACAACCCAGTGGGTTGAAAAACTCCAAGGCCCACCTCCAGCTGGTACGCCTTTCCATGTGGTCTCAATCCATGCGTACAATTTGGTCCAATACAGGTGACAAGTACGGATGCGAGTTCGCCGTCTCGGATACCAGTGCTATTCCCTATGGGTTTCTTGTACTGCACGAAGCCAGTGAGTAGAATTCTTTTTCTCGCAGCTTGCACGCACAAAGGATGCTAACGGGCATGAACAGTCCTCATGGGTCTTACCATTTACAAGCGCTTTGCATATTATCGAGGTTCACGCAGCCCCCTGTTAATGAAGCTGTACTGGGATGGGATGATCTATATGAGCGTCGTCCTTTGTGAGTTGCATTTGGTTGCGCCCAGCATTGTCGCTGATGCGAAGAGCCGTCTGCCAAGTGGTCTCGTTGTTCAATACCGTGGTCCAGTTACCCTTCATTTCAGTAGTAAGACTCTTCACTATCACAATATTGAGATCTCATCACTCCCAAAAGGATAATTTCGCAAGTATAATAGACTTGTACGTGTCTTGCTTCGAAACGCCTCGAAAATGTCCTAAGCAGTATGCTTACCCATCACAATATTGAGATCTCACCCTAAAAAGGATAACTTCGCAAGTATAATGGACTTGTACGTGTCTTGCTTCGAACCGCATCGAAAATGTCCTAAGCAGTATGTTTACAGGCCACAACTCGTCATTCATGGCATCTTGGCTTCTCGTATCTTCTTCGACCTCCGCGAAACCAGTCTTCAAACACCGCAGATGGTGTTCGGCAGCCATACACCACTTTCCAGAGCCAGAGCAGCCAGCCCAAACGCTGATGGCAACATCAGTAGCCTTGTTTTTCGACAAGTGGGTGGTACGATACTATCACACACAAACGAAGGGGATCAACCCGCTGAAGCCTGAGTTGGACATCAGGCGTGAAGCGCAGCTCTCGCAAAGGCTAGGTGTAGGATGAGGGCGACACTGGGTGGGGAGGGGTTGGAGGATAGCAGGCTTCGTGTATGAGGCAAGCGTCGATAGAGTCTAGAAGAAGAGGGCAACCAAGGACTATTTACCATATGTACAGTTGTTGAGAGCAGCCCTTCAGCTCCATATGGTACCTATGAGTACCTTTCCATCCACGTCTCGTAGCGTCATTCTCCAAGGCGTGTTTTGCCGGCTCGTCATCTGGTACAAGAACAGGGCTGCTGTAGGAGTAGAGGGGTGTTCAGAAGGAAGGTGGTGGTGCCGTGCGTGACACTTGCCATAGCAAATACCCGGGCCAGTACTAGTGGCCCACAGGAGCTGGGGAGCAGGGTTAGACCATTGTCACCATCGATAACTTCTTCACCAGACCAAGCGAACTTGAGAGCCACCTCGATGGGCGGCTGTTGAGAACATCGGGGTTGACAAAGGCCGCCGAAGACAGCAGACCCGCTGTGGACGTCGTTGACTACCATGCAGCTGATGATGATCTAATCCCCCGGAAGACTGTCCTGGACGGGATTCGCGAGTTGAACTGCGACTTTTCTTTTTTCAAGGAACCCGGTAGATCAATATTCAAGTTACACAGCAATTGAACTATAATAAGACCTGGTTCGGGAGTTACGCTATAGCGCTAGACATGGGACCCAAGGTGAGGATATTGCAAAAATTCATTCTCAAGACTAAGACTAAGCGTTCGGTGTGTGCAGATGGCCCTATCCTCGTGCACAGCTGGTGTGGTCTAGTTGGGGTCTACTAGTAGAGAGAGAATTGACTTTAGTCTTGCACCTATTGTAATTGTACAAAGGAAATTGTGTACAGCAAAGCTCGGGCAGAACCTGGAACCAGGCTACGAACTACTGTGCAACAACAGGGCTGCGTATTTTGGGCGTGTGTCCCTGCAGCAGGGAAACTTTACGGCATTTTATCGGTTCATAATGCGTACAGCATTAGGGGATGTTCAACTCATTCCCAGACATAGAGCCCTTTACTTATTCCTGGTCGACCGTATTCGTTGTGAGTCAATCGTTGTACTGGTCTATCCTGATTCCTGAGAGATGGCCTCGCGACTTCGTCAGCGACATGTCCAAACCTGTGGGAGCCCAGAAGAAGCCGAGGTCGACAGGCCACCAGCGATCATTCTCTGCATCTGAGTAAGGAGTCACTGTTACCCGTGAAGAAAGTTGGAGAGCCTCAGATGCTCATCGTCCCAACAGGATCGCGCGTAACACGCGCAACTTCGAGACGTGGTCAACGCACCAGCATTGCGAAGAAGCGTCCTGCTCAGACATTCCTGAGGAGTTCAAAGAGGATATGAAGCAGTTGTTTAGTGCGCGTGATCGAATTTCGAAGCTTTGGTTACAAAAGGTATCCATTCCTCCACATAGCGCGAATATCATTACTTACATGTCTAAATATTTATCAGTCCGAGAGATGCAGTGGGGGTCTAAAAGCATTCCTGAAGTCCGCTCTCGACGCGTCGCCGGATCTCTTCTCCAACGCAGCTACGGCTGGGAACGAAGAAATTCTGGAAGAAGTCTCTGTCGTATACCTTGCCTGGAAACGGCTCCGGAAGATGCGAGCAGGTAGTGAGAAGTGGTCCGAAGCCGAATATGTCGCGAACGTGTACGTTTGGGTGGTGTCTGCCAGTGCTCTCGTCGACTGACAAGCAGCGTTACAGTTACAATGTTTTCCGGAGCCCTGCTGTTCGAGAGAGCGTCTACCGGTCTGTACTTTCAGCATGCACAGCACCTTACCCTCATCTTCTACAGGGTCCAGTGCACGGTATCTCTCCCTCAGCCACCTAGTGCTGCCACCGATGAGGCACACCGTGTCCTGAATACAAAAACAGCTATTCCTGACTGTGCAGTGTTTCTTCCTGGATCATTGACGCGCCCCTTGTCACATTCCGCGAGGTCGCCGTACAAGGTCTTGAAAAACCATCCCGCAGTCGCGAAAGCCGGCACAGCAACAAGAGGGTCGTCCTTCCGATATCAGAGCACACCATGTACTCAGCTCCCCGATATGCCTGGGTTCGAGTTCGTCAGCAGCCTTTGGGAGGACAAGAAGCCCGTTCATACCCTTCTTGATGATGCGTACCGCCAAAACCGCATTGCAACGGCATCAGCCGCGCGTCACCTGCACTCTCTGAATGTCCGTACCCCTGTCATTGGATTGATCTGGGCCAACGGAACAGTTCGGGCGCACATTGACTGGTGTGAAGTTGTGGAAGGGAAACCGGTAAGCTCATCTCCAGGCTCACATGTGACAATATTGACCTGACGTCGTCCTGCAGGTGGTTATGTCTGCACCATATTCTGGGTTTGACGAGGGCTGTGTGTCCGACCGGCCATTCCATGAATGGGTATTGGACAATCCCCGCGATATCTTGGAGGTCTACTTCCTCGTTCGAAATATCGATGAATGGACGTGTGGTCGGTTTCATGATCGTATCGTCATAGGTTTGAATGAATTGGTCGAGAGTCTTACTCTCAAAGATGGAACGTATGAGCCCTGGAAATGGGCTGGAAATTCAGCGGCTGCCTTGTCTGTAAAAGTCCTGAAGAAGGAAAACAACTCCATCTCAATAACCACCACGACATCAGGGTCATCTACTTCCCCTCCCAAGCCAAAGATCAAACGTACTCGAAGGAGGCGGTCGAGTCATTGACCATCCTATGGCCTGCGCGTAGAATGCAACGAACGACGAAGAAACTGTATTTAAATGAGATTGCACGCTACATAGTCCTTTATCGTACTGTAATACATCTTTGCTACACCTTCATGAGTGACATGCTTTCTATTTCCAAGCGGAAGGAATTTTGGTAACAACGTCCGCCCACTGTGACAGCCTCCCCGTCTCCCACCCTTCGATGTATGAAAGGCCGGCCTCAGTACAACGCGCTTCCTCTAATTTTAGCTTCTTCTCAGCATCGCACCAGAAGAGAACCCAGGAACCCATCCGGATGTGTCCTGTACTGCGCTCGAAGTACCACTTATTCACCGGGTTATTTGATCGGCTACGCCAGACAAGATCTCTGCCTTCTCCCTTTCCTTCCTTGCCACCGTTGGGATTGATGGAGGAAGGGTGGCCGAGACCGTAAGATTCATCGTGGAGGGCAACCCAAAGGAAGTCGACGGTTCCGTCACCTTGGTGGCTAGGCAAGACTGCGAATTTGTCGAGGTATGAGATCGGAGGTGCAGATGGATCGGAGGCGGGTTCGTTGGTGACGATGGCTGCCCCAACATAGTCCCCGGCAACGACGACGAAGTCTAAGGACTTTTCTAGGCGTTTGTAGAACGCATCGGTGTCGAGCGTCCGCTGGAACGAGGCCTCAAGCAAGTGGTTTAGCTTCGCCTTGTCAACGCTGGCAAGGTCGCGGATAACTTGAATTGGTTGACCACGCCGGAGGAGAGTGGGGGTATCAGGGGTAAGCTTGCGGTTTCCTTGCAGGAGTGCATGAGGGAGACTCGAGGAAAGAGCGGGCTTATTGGTAATGAGGTTGGCGATGAGAGAGCTGGGAGAACGATGTGACACCATGATGGCAGAAGATGTGGGGGGCATGTATGACAGGCACGTGCGTGCGAGGGCTAAATTTGAAAGGGCCGAGGGCTTCTCTTTCGACCAAGAAGAATGGAACGTATCCCGGATGTAGTCGTACTCGGACGTGAGATTGATGAGGAGATGAGGATATCCTGAGCGTGCATACGATGGCACCCCACCTTCCCGATTGATGATCATAAGTCGCATGGGGGCGAGATCGATATCTTCCGAGTAGTCTGCGTGAGGGTTCCGTGGCTGCTGGCTCTGTGTCTTTCCATCAAGCTCGGCGGCCTCAACCATGCCCCGTGCGAGTGCTGCCAAGATGTCATTGGCATCGATTCGCATTGAGCGACAGAGTGAATCTAGTGCGAAAGGGGGAAGGACGGGGATTTCGCCGGCACGAAGAGCTGAGCGAATGGGAACAAGATCTTCAGGGAAAACGTGTGCTTCCGGTGGAACAATGTCTCCGTTGGCGTTTTCGCTGTCACCCGGTTTGGGCCCAAGCCGAACTATTGCACCGAGCACTGGACGCGCCTTGACCCCCTGAGATTCAAGGGCAGCCACCACACGCATGGTTTCTTCAATGACGAAAGCCCGTCCACGATCATCCTCTCTGGACAGTTTGTCATGCTCAATGACAATGACACTGACCAAACCGAGTTTTTCGAGGTATGCCATCCCCCTGGAGATACTCTCGAGTTGTTTGTCATTGAAAGGTCCCTGAAGTTTGACCAGGGCAGTACGTCGATAGATGGGATCGAGTATTGAAGATATAACGGGAATAGATTTTGTCTGCTCAGTAGCTTTCTGAGCAGTCGTGTTTTCTGGTTTATGGTCATGCGGGGAGGTGGCAGGGATATCCAGGAAATTTGGGGGAAGCGACACTTTTGGACGCTCTATTGGGCGCACTCCAAAGTTCGCCAAGTACGACTTCGTATCGCGTAATGAGGGGTTTGCTCGCAAAATGGAGAGAATAAAGTCCTGTGAGGAGGTTAATGGCGCGCAAGAGGTACATAAGGAGCTTTGCACAGACATTATCTGAAGGGTCGATTTCATCCGGCTCGGGTTGTGGCGGGGGCTGTCGCAAGCTTCGAATGGTCTGACGGATGGCAAACCGTTCTGTAAAAATCTCCTGTATAGCACGGAGGGACGTACTGCATAGAAAGCCTTAAATGTTTGCGGGCGGCGAGCCTTGAGGGCCGCCGATGTGAGTATGCGGGGAGCACGCATTGAAGTATGTGAGAGCATATCGTTTAGAAGCGGAAAGACGAATTTCGAGAGCTGATGTGAGGATATAAGGGGTCAGGCTTTTATGCGAAAACACTGCAAGCGGGTGAGTGCCGGTGAGTCATGGGGAATCCATTGGAAAACCCGAAAACAACGACGGGAAGTTACGACAGCAAGCCAGGAAGCGCTATGAGAGAAACACCGCTGGTGGGATGCTGCACGAGCTGTATTGGCTGTGAGCTTAATCCGCCAGTTGCCAGTCTTTCCGTTGGTAAACAACTACCACAGCAAGCAGGAGGAACATCAGCTAGTCGCAATTTTCCACGAGGTCTACCTGATTTGGAAAGCTCCTAATAGCACATTCCCCTCAACGTTTCATCCAATCTGAGAAACCTCGCTGGCCATCTTTGTTGTCCAATCACTGGCGCATGTTGGCAGATCTGACGCTATGATAGCCTCACAACTTGCGATCATCGAGCCCCCGCACCTGGGCAGCTGACAAACATGCTAGTACCGCCGCTCTAACGTTGCTGCCAGAACAATGCTCTCACGATAACTTCGCAAAGCCAGGCAGTTGAGGTGAGTGCTAACCCCGTAGATAATGTAGGTGGGACACGATCATGGAAAGAACGCTTGCCAATAGACGCGCAGACTACAGCAAATCTTCCATTTTGGAGGCAAGATATTTCCCAAGCGCCATACAGCACGTTCATTAACAAATATGCGCCGATAATAATTCCTTTACGCCTGCAGAAAAAAATGAACCTGAGGTCGCCGTAAATGGGGTGCGCGAGTTTCGCGCAAGTAATATCCGCCATTAATCAAGATGAATCGATAATTGAACCTCCTTTTTGGTCAGAAGGTCAAAATGCGGAATTGGCGACTTTGTGACTGAGGTGCAAAGACCGCCGGTTAGTCCACCGGCGCAGCAGTAACATCAAAACAACGTACATCAACGAGGATGAGACTGTCTTCGCTACACATGGCTTCTGTGAAGACAGGCTCTCCTTCCAGTGGAGCAGGCAGCGTGCGTCGAATGACTCGGTACGGCAAGTTCGTCCGGACCTCGCCCGCAAAAACACTGCTGCTCAGGATACTCGTGTCGTCGACATGCCACTGGACCTCTGGAGCATCTTTCTCAACTTTGGACATATCCCTCTGGATGCCGAGCTGGTTGAAATCCCAGATCTCCAACGTCCGGGAATTGCGATTACGAGTATCTCGAGGGTTGGTGATGATCGAGGAGAATTTTGTGCCAAAGACATAGCATACCCAGACGTGAGAATGCGGGGCCTGTGCCATCATGCGAGTGCCATTTGGGCCCCATTCCTCCCACTCGAAATCGTATCCAGTACGATTATCGTCAAGACTATCGATATGAGATAGGAGTGTGCTGGACAAGACGAATAGATCAATTGCAGAGATCACTTCGCCCCGCATGACCCATATCGTGATGATGTATAGCCTCGGGCCAGGTCCAATCGAGTATGGCACCTGGTAGGACGGATCCGGCGACCAGCTGGTTGACGGATCTGCCCGGATCAAGAAACTGAGGGGGTGAACCCAAAGATTACAGGGCGGATACAGAAATGCGCAATGATAATCCACATCGTCAAATTCTAACCTCCCGCTGTTGGTAGAATCCAGGTCCAGGATGAATAGGCGGGGTTGACTGAGGTACTGAACCTCCGCGAAACCACCCACGAGTAACAGGCGTTCGGTCAGGAACGAAAACGCCATGAGGTTAGAACCGTAAGTATTCTGTGCAAGTTTGGAATGAGGAATGAGGGCAAGCTCGAGCTACATGCTCAGGATGGCTAGCTCACCAGAAGCACTTTGCCTGTTTTCCAATTCCAAACGACCAGCTCCGACGGTGCAGATCCATGGCTTACAAAGTGCACACCAATATGGTTGCCATGCACTTGGACCATGAATGTTAGGTTTGCAGCCCGCACATCCACGTCGTGAAGGAAAATAGGTGGTTGGTTGGCTAAAGGGTGCCCCTTTCCAGTTGTTAAGGACCGCAGGTGTATTGTTGTTTCTAATCGCGCGTCGGTAGCATGACTCCTTACAAAAGAGGTAAAAATATGATCGCATCAGAAGTAAGATTGCATACCGGAGCAGGGGCCGCGAAATGAGGACCAAAAGATCTTGGGCAGGATCCAACGAAAAGTCGCGTAAATCAAGATCTGGCAGGTCTAACGACCACGTATACTCTTCGATGCCGCGGAATTGAGAAGGAAGGCGACGGAAAACCAGGCCACCCAAATGGGTAGACTGGACGAGGACACCGCCGTACAGCTCGTACAAGCTTCCGCGCAGCATGGGGACATCCTTCACCCCTGTCCACCGCAGTGAGTTCCACGCAGCCTGACTATTACGGAGTGTGGCCAGCCGGCTGGCTGGTTCCATGGAACTGGGGGGGCCGTCCTCCACACCGGCAACAGCAAGTTCGATCGTGTATTGAAGCACAGCAGTCTGCTCAAAGGCTGTGCGGAGTAGGCGGCAAACCTTGCATAATCTGATTGAGTGGTCATGGCCATCGGATCATTGCATCCCATACTACTCACCTGGCGACATGACAGTAGGTCGTGAAACTCTAGGAACGTCAATATTCTGATGATGAGTTCCGCGGGAAGGACATGGAGAATATTTCCCTCCATTTTAAAGCCTTAATGAGTACGAACAGGCGGTGATACGGCCTGTGCGGAGGGATGGCTGTAAGTTAGCTGTGTGCGATTGAGGGAAGGGTCACTTAGGCCTCAGGCTCGGTAAAGGCATGAGCAAGGCGATTGTCCCTGCACGTGACCTGAGTCGGATTCACGTACCCACATCAAGCGCTGCTCTTGTATCTCTTCATAGTGCTGTTCCTCCCGTCCCGCCATTTACTTGCATTTGTGTACATTGCAGCGACCAGTATATTCATTTGAGCCCTGATAGATGACCTCCCGAAACGGTCCCACGCTGCCCACCAAGGTATGTTCATGACATCCTTCGGCTCACAAGCTCCTGCGAAGCACCTAAATGATTGATGTCATGTAGTTTTACCAAGAGGACATCGTACGGCGGATTGACTCGCCCAATGTTCATGGTATTGTATTGGTACGTAACACTACAAAGATCCTACTGGAAACTGACGACCGCTTCCCCAGCGATGCTGGCACGACGCCGAGGATCTTCCACCACTGCCGGGGCCTCTCATGGACCCCCTGATGCGCCCGCTGAACCGCGGAGAAGTTGGCGTATCTTTCTTACCCAGCGGGCTCCGCGAGATTGTCCCAGAGTCAGAATATGAACTCGTCGATCGTACCTTTCAACCAGGGGATTATTGCAAACGAAGCCTCGACGATGTTTGCTCTGGCGTCGTAGTTAACACTGAAGTACAAGCAAAGCTCATGCATGCTATCAGCGGTGAGGCCGTAGAAGGCTGGAAAGATGTCAAAGATCTTCGCCACGCAGCCAATGTCAATGCCGGCGATTATGTGGTGTATGATGATTGGGTAGGGCAAGTGAGAATCTTTCATTTTCCCAGTATCATGTTCCAAGCTTACCTTCGGTGAAGGTGATAGAGGTATGCCTTTACGCACTGGCGATCTATCCCTTTATTCACTCTCTCAGCTCTACGACGAACTCGTCGTTTCGGCATCGGGAATGCTTGTCCGGCTACCCGAGATCAGCTCACGGCTTACAATAGGCGACAAAGGAATTGTACGTTGTTCTAGCGTTTGCTGTACCAAATTCCTATACAGAGTAATCTTTACAGGATGTTCTACCACATCCCGTCAATCTCCCAGCTGCATTTCGCGCACCAGTGCCTAAAGCGAGCGATACCGTTGTCGACCTCAAGCACACGGTGCTTGCAGTCTGCTGGTTGGCATTAAATCAGACGGTATGTTTTTATGAGAGGAGTGCAGTCATTCGATATCTCAGCAATGCTGGCCAGCTTGATCGCAGCACTGCATGGGAGAAGCAACGTCCAGAACAGTTTTGGCACGGCGAACAGCTTGCCAAACTCACAGTCATCCGGACGAAGAATGGCGATATCCGCGTTGGAGACAAAGTCGTTCTTACCAACAGTGAGAACGTTCCGACTGTGGCTTACGATACCAGAAATGAGTCCGGTGGCAAGATTATAATTCGAACGCTTTGCGTCAAAGAAACACAGACCACGGTTACTGTCTTATGGCAAGATGGCTCACGAGAAACTTTACGCTCCACGGACTTGATTCCGTATTTAAACGTAGACGAATACGATTGCTGGTGTGTTAACTCTTTCTCGAGAAGCGTCAAGCTCATCCATTTCCTCAGGCCCGGAGATCACGTCCTATGGAAAAACGAGGACCAAGAGCGTATAGCTGTTGTCCAGTCCGTAAACTCTGCGGACAGAGTTGCGGTAATACATTGCGCAGACACAGGCACTCTTGAAACGGTGTCCGTTCTGGAACTTGATCCAAATGGCCAGGGGGACACGAATCCAGACGCAATACATAGTCACGGATTCGGTGTGCGGCGTGGTGACTCGGTTTTCATACACCCGGAAGGCACAACGAACGGCTTTGCACCTCCGAGGGTTCCAAAAATCGGCGAGATCGAGGAATGGGTTCGTGAACCTCCTGTGCGAGCCGATGGTGAACTCGCTGGTTGGAGACGGACGATGGGAGACATGGGAGCGAAAATAGCGGCGGAACGCACGACGCAACGAATACCTCTTTTCAATGTCAGAATTCCGAAGAAGGATGATACTTCCTTGTCGTGGTTCGGAGAGGTCACGGAGGTATTTCTACTGTTCCATTAAATGTCCTTCACGACTGAACCACCTTACAGCTGCGCCTGGATGGCTCAGTGGAAGTTACCCATCCCAACATGACTGTGTCCGTTTTACCCTTGGAAAGGTTAACGAGACTATATGATAGTCTAGAACAAATCGAGGACGATGGCTGGGATGATGACCTATCGGAACATGCTTCGAATGAAGACTACTCTGAGGGACTTTGGCTTCAGGACGCCGAAGGCGTCTGGCGATATAACAAACAGTCGGATGACGATGAATGGGAGGAGACCGACGATGAAGCGGACGACGAAATGGCGGTTGATGTCCCATGGGCAGAGACAAAACCATCTCCCGCACCAGAGGATGATTCGCTCACTCCCCTCCCCCGGAACGTTACTCCAGATCTAGCTGACTCTGTCTCTCCGTTGCCCATTTCACCTTCCACTACCTCCCCAGATGTGACCCAAGGAATTGTGGTGGACAGTGATGCTAAAGAGGGTACCGAGATAGATGAGGAGTCAACGTGGAAACGCTTCGAGATCCTACCCTCTGCCCCCGCCGACCACGCCTTTTGCTCCACGGTTTCCAGCCAACCATCAAGGGCTTTCCTTGCTCGTCTGACCAAGGAATACCGAGCACTGTCAAATAGCTTACCAGGTGTGTGCTATTGGTTACAGCCAATGTGTCTTGGAGCTGACGAGATATGCCAGATTCCATCATCGTTCGGGCCTACGAGGACCGAGCAGATCTATTGCGGTGTTTGATCATTGGGCCAGAGAATACGCCATATGAAGATGCTCCTTTTGTGATCGACTGGATGTTGGACTCCAATTTCCCTCAGAGCCCACCAATAGCTCATTTCCACAGTTGGACAAACGGGAATGGGAGAGGTGTGTACCCCTTACTCACTTGATACCCTCATTAGTTGCTCACGTATCGCGGCATTCTCGCTTGCAGTCAACCCGTGAGTAAACGGCATGGTGATGAGATTTGGATCAGTGATAGCTGATGCACTTCGCAGGAATCTTTATGAGGAGGGCAAGGTCTGCCTATCTATTCTGGGGACGTGGTCTGGCGACCGCACGGAAACGTGGAGCGCGGCAAGATCAAGTCTGTTGCAAGCTTTCGTGTCCATCCAAGGCCTCGTTCTGGTCAAAGAACCGTAAGTGTGACTTTTTTCGTTTGCGACCTCGTCTGACCGCTGTCCAGATGGTTCTGCGAGCCAGCGTACGAGAAGTTGAGGGGCACCGAAGAGGGGATGGTCAACAGGTACGGCTTGCCCTCCGAAGCGGATTTCATCTGCTGACCAAACGTCACAGCCGACTATATAGCGAAAAGGCATATGTCCTGTCCCGTGGGTTCGTTCGCCGGGCTCTGGATATTCCTCTTGGTGGACTGCAGTCAGAGATCAACTGGCTGTATCATACCAAAGGAAAGCTTGCCAAGGTCCTTCAAGACTCGCGGCAGCTTATCGAGAAGAGTAGGCTGGAGCCGGATGGTGATGTCGATCCTGACATCGCGGTCCCTCGTCTGACCACTGGAGGGATCATCACGCTGGAGCGAACCCTGGTGAAGCTCCAAGCTCTTTTTGACCATCATCACACCGAAGGCCATTAACAAGCATGATTAAAAACCTATCTATTTCTCATTCCCATTTTCCCATTGTTATCAACATCTTCAGTGTGAAGGAATCTGTCGGCAATGTTGTACGTTGATCACTACTGTAGCCAAATATAAACCGAGACGATAGCTAGCCCTAGGAGCACTTCTGAATCGCGATCTTGCATGAACCATAAGAACGCTAGTCCAACCATCAAGCTCTACATATTTCATAAGATGCCCAACAAACAGTATGTGGTGTTGTGGTATAAAAATGCCACGAAAGACGAAAAATAAAAATTGACGAGTATGTACGGCAGTACAGTGACGAACGACCGAAAACAAGCCACACACCAAGAAATCAATGCAACACAAGCTCCAGGCCTCGTATTATGTCCAACAATGCTCATGGACAGTATTTCCAAAGAAATTGGCTTAACATTGACCCAGGTATCTGTTCTTGGGGAAAGGCTGGCCAAAGTCAGTACTCCAAGTCGTTAAGTTGGGGTTGGAGTATGCCTCGATGTACCTGGAGACTGTTGAGAATACGCACAAGGAGCAGGCAATGGAGCACTTACTGGTTGATGTATGCGGCAGTTGGGAAGTCCTGAGGATCACAACCGATGTTGATAGCATCCTTGGGTTGGTACACGCGAATCCAATCAATGCTCATGGTAGCCGGGAAGACGAGATCTTCGAAGTCGGGGGGTTCGAAGTTTTGCGACATTCCCAAGTTAGCGATGAGGTACTGTAGTATGGTAGTCAGGTCACTGCTCTTGCATCCACAAGCTATGGGCATACCATTGGCTCCTGTGAAACGGGCCTGTCTGAGATTTGGGTCAGAGGGTCTTGGACCATCGCACCCGCATCCAGTGTCCAGGCGACTTCGTCGTTGGCGATCCAGCTGATGTACTGTTCCAACTGCATTAGATCGGGTATCGAGGCATTCGCATAATATCAACTTACTCCACCATCCGTCGTAAACCCTGAGATACACAGATAAGATTCAGGAAGACGCTAAAACGAGGGAACGCACCTGGTTTGTATTCGTACCCGTACGTTGCGAAGCATCCGGTGTCCTGGGTGTAGCAAGATTGATCTGTAAACAGGCTTAGCATCATAAGCGTGATACCCCCGCAATCCACTTACTGGTGTTTGTCACTCCAGAGGTTGCCTGTTGAAACACTCCACCAGTATACGGGTTGAGTACGGTGATATCCGGGTTTGGAATATTGAAGTTTCCAGTTGTGTTTTTCCAAGTATATGCAGCGTTCATTGGCTGGGCGATGATTGTCAGCAGGGAAGCGTGATGAGGAGTAAAAAAGTCTACTCACTGCCCACTGAGCGGACTGTGAGACTTGGCCTGAGAGGGGAGAGCCAGTGATCTGAGATTCGAAGATATCGATTTCGGGTGACGAGCGTCCGACAAACGTTCCATCTGAGGCGTGGACGGGACCAGGGTGTGATTCGCCTGGGCAAGTGCACCTTGACAAACGCTGACCAGGAAGGTAAGAGAGGACATCTCCGTTGTAAGGATCGCCATTTTCGAGTGCAGCTGGAGGTCCACCATTGTGCGTCTGGTTTGCGACCGTGCCGACGTCGCAGGCGTCGTAAGAGTATGGCCACTGAAAGATACCCCATCAGAAGCCCGTATTACAACTAGGATATCGTTCGTACCATTCCCTCTAAGGTCGCACCGTATCCCACGCGACCTGACGACGTAGCGATATCAATGAGAAGGTTATTTGGAGAGGCGCGCATGCTTACCTAGATTGCCCATTGTCCACACTGTGGTGCAAAGTCAGTAAATCGGAGAGAAAAAGGCGGAAAATAAGCAGATGCAGACCTGCAGGCCAGAGTCCTGAAGGTGGATAGCTGTATTAGCAAACACCGAGACGTTTGTAGCCGAGCGACACGTACCGACGACGTTGTGTTTTCCCGGTAGACTGACAGATACTTGCACCATGCCGCCGGTAAAACAGAACTTGTTCCAGGTGGAGAGCAGTCCGCTGACGTAGTCAAGGTTGTTCATTGTGCGCTGCGACATCGTGATCTCCAGTGCACCGCCCTTGGTGGTTATTTGATCGGGGTAGTACCACTCCAAATCATTTGTCTGCGAGCCATTGATACTTGTAATGTGGCGATGAGTAAATTCGGATGCATACCTGCCAGTAATGGAGGTTCACCGCCTCCCAGTATGGGTCATCACCAGGCCAGAAGGTCCGACCCTCAGTTTCGAACTCATCACTAAATACAAGTTGCCACTCAGAGCCGTCTGCAAAAGACTTGACAGTATGGGCTGATGATGGGGTATCTATATCGATCAGCCCATAGTTGTTTGGAAGGCTTGGTATCTATGCAGTGTTGTGAGTAACACAGCATTATAATAGTATAGGGTGTTACCTGTCCGCTCGCATTGATGCCACCAAAGTTGAAACCGCCCTCGTAAGATAAGGAATGCTTCGTGAAATATGATATCATAGGGTATCCAGCGCTAAACCAAATCAGTGGGAGAATCGCATGAACTACGTTGGCACATACAAGAGAGCGACGAGGCCAACAGCGAGGAAGACCAGACATCCGAGGTTAGTCAAACCTCTGTAAGTAAGAACACTACCACCAAGGTCATTCTTTCGGTCCCTGCGGGGATCGGGATTGTGGAGAAAATCATCAGGTTCTGGTGTACCAGGTAAGAGGTCGGCACCCCAGGACCGAGGATCAGGAGACAGAGAAAACTATCGAATGGGAGGAAGTTCAGACAAGTCAGTAGTTCAACTAGTTTACCACGTGAATTAGCGGCTTGCCTTGTCCGAAATTGATTGTATTTGTGATGCAGACGTCCGTCCTGCGGCTGCACTCGAGTATGGGGAGTCATTCTAAAGATTTTCAGCACGAAGTTCGGGTAGTTGAGTAACGCAACAAAAGAGTTGAGACACGAGTTGAACACGAACCAGAGAGTTCGCGCTGGCCATGCTTCTTAGCGACGGAGGAGCTCTCGCAAACGCGGCCTGCACGCTTTGAGTGCCCTTCGCCGATGGGGGCAGAAGATTGGCCGTCGAAGGAGCATTCGTGGCGGCCTGAGCGTAGAAACGCCTCTGGGTATCAGGATCTGAGAAAGCCATTGTGATGGCAAAAGGAAAAGGAGACGGTGGTAGTGGTTATAAACGAGTGATGATTGTTGACAGAACGGCGGTATAGAACGGGATTAGTGTACAGGCAAAGCTGAAGCTAAGCCGTCGACGAGAAGGGCGGTCTTGAGGAGAAAATGTAAGAAGGGAATTCGAATCGACAGCTGGCTAAACCTGGTTCCTTGACAATACCACCCGTAGTGATGAAGCCGTGGGAACGAAAACGTCCATAGCGCTGATCCATACGGCTCTTGTTCCTTGCAGGTCTTCGCATGGCCTTTTTTTAGTCCACCCACAACGTAACTCGCTCACAGACCAATCAACGAACACGGATCCACGGAGAACCCCATTCTCATGTATAAAACAGCTACAGAATATCGCACACCCAAACTTTGCTCCACCTCAATCACTACAGGGGTACCTTTATACACCGGCTGATTCACTCATCATCAGAGGCGTCCAGCCGAGCGCCCATGCTCTCACTGATGCCCGCCCCTTCTAAAAGGCCAAGGATGCCTCCTCGCCCTCCAAGTGCAGTCGGTTCACCTAGCTCACTCGCTGCCCTCTCAACACGTTGCAGTCCAGTGCGTTCCCCACCCTCTCCCCCGACTTCGAGACCCTGCGCCGCGGCTTCTTCATCAATCCTCTTCATTCGGGCAACCACGGCTTCGTTAGCGCGGCTGAGTGCTGCCAGTCCCGGATTAGCCACCGACGTGCCCGGTAGACTGTACGGATAACTAGGATCGACCGCATCCAATAGGTTTGATTTTTGGGTCCGATAATTATTGCGCGATGTGCTCGGTGGATGTGACAATACAATATGCGTGGTAACTGGCTGGGGTGGCTCACTCGAGTCCGCAGCCTGCGGAGGTTGATAGGTATAACTCGTGCGGTCGAGCCATTTATCCAGCGATGCAAGAGCGTCTCTGGCCTTCTTTATTTTATCACGTTTGGAGGGACGTCCTTTTTTCTTGGGCGCGTTGGACACGGAAGCACTCGATCCTGCGGCCATGGGCTCCATATCCCGGACGAAATGCTCACGAGGAATCTCGCGGGGATTCAGGGGGTGCACATCTGAAGAGGGCAAAATGTGGAATAGCTGAGCCTCGACGAGAGCAGATAATATATAAATTGCATGCGATCGAATAGGCAGCAAATATTCCGTGCTCAGTGCGTCAGGAAGGGAAATTATGTCATTATAGAGGTCTGTACAATGTTCTCAGTAAAGAGCACAGAGACAATAAAACACACGCACCAGAGGTCACCTGTGCATGCGTGACGGTATGCAATGGAGGTACCGATGTGGACGGCTGAGTGCTGAATATCGTGTAAAGGCCGAACAAGGCAACGACCCGATTCAGTGGAGTCTCGCTCGCCCTTATACGTTCTTTAATCTGGTCAGCATCAAAAGGAATCGGGGATAGGACGCATGCTCACCTGAGAAAATTCGTATCATGACTCTGAGGAAGGTTTCACGCGATCGAGCGTCAAATACCTTGAAATGAATCCAAGTCCAGCCTTGATCTACCCAGATGTCCTTAAAGCATGCAAATGGGTGCGACGGATGCGTCTTTCCATATTTCTGAGTGTACAGCTGGATGAGCTTGTCAACGTCTGCACGCGCAGCATGAACGAATGCTGAAGAGGTGAAATACGGTGGCTGGAGGATGACTTGGCCGCGACTCCCCGAGGCAGACGGAGCTAATGACATCGCGACAAGTGTTGCGGTATTAATTGCCTCGTGGTGTGGAGGCAAAAGTCCATAAATGTGAAAACTTTCCTTTCCTGTAAATTTACAAATATACATCAATAATCCTCACTCGTCCAACTTCTTTCCATTGGAACTCACCCACCGACTCCACGGGCCAACCACAAGGGTATCAAGCCAATGCCACCACCCTTTCTCCGGCGGACTAGCAACTTGACATGCTTTTTCTGCCAGTCGGCCGTCAGTCCGGCTCCAGTTGACGCTCGATCCTTTCGCTGTCCGCAATGCAACTGTTGGAATCGATATGACGCCAATGGAGAAATCATGTCGGATGAACCGGCGATGCACGATGAGAAACTGAACGCGAGGTCCTTTGCGAAGCGAGGTAGGTCTTGTGTATCATCTAGCTCTCTGTTGTTTTTACGGAGTTCCGCAGCTTCCCCAAGTAAGGACAGGCTCCCATCCATGTACAGTAAAGGACAGTTCTGCCACACGTGTCAAACGAATCAAATGCTTTTGGTCAACCTATTATCGAATTATCTGCCACCACCACAGGTAAACGTTTTCACTCGTTATCCTCGGCGATGCCTCGCAGCGTCCTTACCAATGGTTGTATAGCACCCGGATTATGCTAAACGCCTGGAACAACTCCCAGCGTATCGGGAATCATTGCACACACGATACCCCCCAGTGTGCTCGAACTGCGCGCCCGCCGTAGAAGATGAAATTCAGCGGAAGAATCAGATGGCTCGGACGAAAGCGCTGGGAGGCTGGCTCAAGGATACCAGAGGGAAGGACAGGCAACGCCAGGTATCAGGCACCGCGAGGGAGCGCGAGAAGCTGGAGTCTCAGCTTTTTGCTTGGCGTATGAGAGGTGCTCTTTGGTGGATGTCCTTGCTTGCCGTCGTCACGTCTCATTCGGCAGGTCAGTACGGTCTTTAGTGTGAAGAACCATGCTGACCCAACTGCGTTTAGTCCTCCGGGGATACAGGCTTCCTCATGTGCTCAGTCACATTGTACCAGGACTTCCTGTAATCTCCCTCCTTTCCCTCCTCTACACCGCATGGGATCCAACGTACTACCGCTTCAAGAAAGCACGAATACAAGGACGCGACGTTCGTGTTAAAGGCAAGACTCGTTACATTGTCAGTTACTTTGTCCCTATATCAAGAATACTTTCCGCTTACATGTATCACAGATTCTTCAAATGATCGCCTGGTTGTCTAGATTCCTCACATCTATCTTCCTTGTTCTATCATGGCATTCCTCATCTCGGGACTACCTCCATATCTCTGTTTACCCTTCTTCATATCGCACTCGCATATACTGCTCAATATCACTTGTTGTCGAAATACTGGTGAGTAGCTCCTTCCTTCGATCCCTGAGCTACTGAGTGAACCCGACTCTACCAGGTATTCATCTCCTCATTCGCTACCCTGCATTTACAAAGACCCCCTCCCATCCGTCTCATCGATACATCAAGTCACGTTCACCTCCAGCCCTCCTCCGCACGCGCCACCCCCGAATTATCATCACACAGCGCACGCGCTTCCCCGATGCCTATGCCACACGCAATCAGCGAACCAGACCTCCTCGCTGGCTTAACACTCTCCTCCAAACCCGTCGTTTCTCCCACCAACCCCATCTTCGGCCTCCCTTCTCTATTATCCTCTACGGCTGCGCTACAGGAGTCTCCAATCAAAGTTGACGACAGCCCAGATGAAGACGCGATGGACTGGACACCCACGAATCCATCTCCAGCCAAGGGGAAGAAATCCCGTGGTGGCGAAGATGATGATAACGACGACGGATCTTGGCTGCGCCCTCAGAAATTCTTCCCTCCTGAGAGACCTACGGGTCTCGAAGCTCTGTTTGCCAGCACCAAGCTCGTCGATGAGGGAGACTCCAAGACGTCTAACTCAGGAGGGTCAGTATGGGGCCCGCAGAATCTCAGGGCGATTGGTCGGTGGATAGGCGCTGTGACGGTTATACTCGTCCCTCTCGGAGCCATCACATACCGTGGATGGGTTAAATGGAACACAACGGATGGGTATATAGGCATAGGTGGTGATTAATGCACATCATGTCAAATTTTGTGAAAACATATCATTGTGCGATCAGCACTACAGACGATTGATGGCACAGGCAAAGAACGTCGACCGTGCGAGCGATCATTGGAGGCCCATCAAATGAAACCAAGCGCAGCAGGGCAGCAAAAAACAGAAATAGTAGCAACTGAGGTTATTTATGTACGTGGTGCATGAAGCATTATGGAGGAAGCGACAGAGACAAGGTAACATGGGGGGTATGAACGCAGGGGATATAGATCATGACAATGCGTTGTCTATGACTCCGCTGAACAGAGAAGACGAGGAAGAAAAGAAAAATGCCGAGTTGCATCGTCCAGCAAGCAGATAAATTTGTGTCACATGTATCAAGTAGGGGGAGCAAACCAAGTAAATGGAATTGGAGACGACCACCGCCATCTCAACAAGTGGGTGTGGGACGGACGTCTAAAGGTAGCATGATATAACCAGTCAGATTAGCTTCTACCCGGTCTCAAATTCTCAGTAGCCATGCGCGTTGTACCCATGGTGAAGAGGGACTCCGTACTGTTGATCGTACTGATAGTGAGTATTCATACTCGGCCCTCGTCCAAGCTCTTGCATCATTGGCTGGGGGCTGGGACCGCGAGCAAGGTCTGCATACCCACCAACAGGTGCAAAGTTGGTGGCTCCCGCAGTGAAGTCGTGATCAGGGATAGGGTTAAGTGGCGAGGTGCCATGTCCGCCGGCTTGTCCGCGGTGATCATCTCCATGGTTAGAGCCGGAGTGGAACGAAGATGCGGCCGACAGGCGGCGACGTTGACCAGGGAGGCCAGTATCGTCTTCGCCTCCCGTACCCGGCTGCCAATCAATAGGCTGCATACGGTCCTCAAAGTTAGACGAGGGTCTGAACTTCCACTTGCGAATGATAGTCCAGATGATGACCGAACCTCCGATGGAGGCAGCGATGACAATAAGAATTGTCATAGCGGTGTGGGACATGCCCGAGGATGATGACGTCGTGCTTGTCTGAGAAGGCGATGGGACAGTGCTGCTGGTTACGATGTCAAAGGATGTGGTTGGATCCTGGTTAGTAGGCGTGGTGGGGGGCTGCGAGGGTACTGCTGGAGCAGGTGTGGATGAGCTCTGGTGAGTCGAGGAGGTGCCAGTAGAGGAAGCTGTCGAAGATGCAGGGGTTGTCGACGATGAACCTGTGGGCAGAATTCCCCCAACTATGCTCCCCAGTAAACCACCGCTATTCGTCGTTGAGGGGCTCTGTAAAAGGATCGCATTAGGGCCGCAAACATAAACGTTTCAGAATTTAAAAAAACTAACCGCGGCGGGGGTAGAGGCAGCATTGGTGGCAGAATTAGCAGGCACAGTTGGCGTGTTCCCAGCCGCCGTCGCTGAATTTCCAGTTGGTTCAGCGGGGGTCGAAGAGGCTGCTTGAGCCTGGGGCGTTGGCTGGGCGCCGGCTCCGCCAAAGATGTTACCAATACCCTGAGGAAGAGGGACGGGTGCTCGCTTTTTGATCAAGCGATTAAGGTTGGCATGGTCGCGACGGTGCGAGTCCAATGTATTGGCGTTTGAAGAGACAGCCAGGGCAAGAACGAGCGAGACGTAGAGAACGAGAGTTAAACTGAACTTTGCCATTTGTGATTTATTTTGTGCGTGTTGCCAATGGATGGCTCAGATAAAAGCCCGGGATTCGTGGACCAGCGGTATCACTGGTAGGGACAAAGTACGACAGCCAAGCAAAGTCGGAGGAGGTCAAGAGAGTTTGTCGCGAGCGGTAAACAACAAAGGAAGGCACGTAATTCCATCAGAATGACAATAATCTGAGAATTATGCTAGCACACATACCGAGTACTAATGACCTGTAGGACGTCGTTTAGTGAGATAGTAGCAAAAAAAAGGAGCGTGTCTGTAGCGTAAAAGAATGAAGTTGTGCAAACCGAAGCACTTGGTGGGTATAACTTCACAGTAACAATCCAGCGTCCTGTCAACCTCCAGGCTGTCAAGGTAACGCAATCATCAAAATACAGATTTCCTAATCCGTACTAAGTAATCAACTTCATTGTTCTCGTCTCTCTTCAACCTTGCGGTGCACTTGTGGGGCGAAGAGCTTCTAGCTCCAAGAGTTCTCCAATTATCATCCACAACAAATACCCTTTCCTCAGGTAGCGGCGTTGGCATGACGTGAAATATGCAAGTAGGAGAAGAACCAAGAAGGCGTCGCCAAATCGAATTGCCTAAGCCACCTAAGTCTGGGATATGCAAATGTGCGTGTACAGCGCGCCAGTCGTAAAACAAAACCTCCTCTCTGTATAAGCGTCCCCGAAGGTAAAATAGAGATAAAGAGTCTGGGCAAGGAGAGTCTGAGAAGTAGACTAAGGGTGACTCGTCAGCGACCACGAGCTGAGAGGTACGGAGCTTGGCTGCACGTATGAGCTCGTCGACACGCCAGGCCACTGAGGAGTCATGAGGACCTCCAGCGTGTAAGTACCTGCGGGCAAGCTGACAACCAGCACCGTCACACCATCGTTGGGCTGATCGGGCCAGCCAGTAGGGGTGGGGGGGTCGGTGGGGAAACGCTCAGCAGCCATGGTAGAGAACTGTGCTCCAGTAGGAGGGTTCAGCAAGTCAACCTGCATCGTGTTCGATCCTATGGTCAAGGTGGCAGTCTGGTTGTTGTTGCTGAGTGTCACAGTGGCATTAGTATGTGCGCGCCACATGACAGATCCCTGTGCGACGATCTCATCCTGGATGAGAACCTGTTTGCGCGCATTGATGAGATGGACACCTCGTGAGAAGGATGTCCTGTGAAATGTGTCTCGATCAGAAACTGTCTTCGATGATATTCACAAAACTTACACATCAAAGTATGCGCTCGCCAGGTTGCCAACAAAATAGGCCGTCGAATCGCTGGGAACATCGAAGACGGTGCTCGAGCCCTGAACGGTGTTCGAAGAGTCGAAGTTGACAGTTGGCGCAGCCAACACGTTCTGGTTCGCCTGGTTGACAAGGATAGTGTTCTGACCCTCCGTCATCTTGCGGTAGTACAGCCATCTCTCGCTCGTTTGGGTATCGTTACTGAAGTAGCCCTCGGACAGGTAGTTACCAGATCCGAGCTCTCCGAACCAACGAGTTCCCAGAGCGTCAATTACGAAATCACCGCAATCAAGGTCGTTGTGTGTCTGATGGCCTTGGAGCGTGCCGGCCTTCATGGCAACGTATAGTGCGTTCTCGTCCGTCCAGCTGGAGCGCATGGACGCCCACTGGTCAGTGCTGTTGTCAAAGAAGTGGTCGAGAGCAAGACCATCCCAGAATGCACCGGAAACAGCGGGGTTGTACCAGAACATGCTCCAGGGTTCGGCGGCATCGGCCTGGTCACGCTGGAAGAGTTGGTATTGAGGCATGTTGTATTGCTGACCGTAAAAGATGATGGAGTTGGCGGTCGCCGTGTACTTGTTCGGCCCGCAGTCACCGTAGTTGAACAACGAGCCGGGGCCAGTGGCGTACATGTGGTAAAGACCCGTGAGGTGGAAGTCGGGGTTAACGTCGAGCAGGTTGTACGTGGAACCAGTGGCAGATAGAAGGGATGCCGACATCTCTGCGTGCCCAGTTGTACCGAAGTACCAGTAGTTGGCAGTTTCTGACCAAGTACCGTCGCTCGAGGGAGCGAGGGCACAGTTCTCGAGTGCGTTGGGGATGGTCATGCCCAGGAGCTGTTCTGCGATGCCAGTGGTATCATCACCGAAGATGGCCAGAGCACCCATGGTAAGACCGTTGTTGCAAACACAGTTCCAGTTACCCTCAGTGTTGTTCCTCC
The DNA here is from genome assembly GCA_000827185.1 of Hydnomerulius pinastri MD-312. Classification (NCBI taxonomy): domain Eukaryota; kingdom Fungi; phylum Basidiomycota; class Agaricomycetes; order Boletales; genus Leucogyrophana; species Leucogyrophana pinastri. Next base: position 50,939 of record KN839837.1, read on the forward strand.
ACCAACCAAAGTAGAGCGGGTCGTTGGCATCATTATACGCGATCATGCCGTTGTTGAGACCGTATTCGATCATGGTGTATCGAATGCTCTCCTTTTGGTCTGATGTCCACTGATCGTAAAGCCAGTCATATGCGATGGCATATGCGGCAGTAAGCTCTGCAGTGTCAAGGAAGTGGGTGGGGTTCCACTTCGTGGAGTCAGCAGGACCCCAACCACCAGTCAAGTTTCCAGCAGCGTTCTGAACTACAAGTGAGATGATGGGCTTTGGAGAACACAGAAGATCGACGAACCTGCAGCTCGGTCCATGTTCTGTCAACCCACTTGGTATCGTTGGTCAATCGATAAACATAAGAGAACGCTTTGACGCGCTGCTTGATTTCACGGGCGGGGTCCAGAATACCATTACCGCCATCCATGTAGTATACGACGGGAGGCAGGGCATAATACTGAGAAGCATTTCCGAATATAGTATTATTCCAGCCAGAAAGATATGGGTCGTTGCTAATCAAGTTGGGAAGCGCTTGCCACTTGTATGCTGGCGCGATGAGACGGGGACGATCCTGACGAAGTTGAGTCGGGCTAGGGTTGGAGGGTTGGAACGGGTCTTGCGGCCAGGCAAGGTTAGCGTCAGAAGTAGAGAGGAATGTAGGAGTAGTGTAAGCTGCAGTATTGGTCTAATTGTACGCGGGCAGTTAACACCGTAACCGGGCTCAAAGTGCGTGGACTTACAGTTGCAGGATAGATTGGTAGCATGTAAAGACTATCCGTAGCGGTCGCGAATCTGCCGATGTTGTTCTTGGCTTGAATGGCTGAAGTAGCTGCTGCAGCGCTACTAGTGGTGGAGGCATTCTTGTGTGCACGACTGCCAAGGACACCACCGATAACGGCTGCAGCAATCACAAGTACTGCGATGGGTATACCGAATTTGACCCAGCCGCTAACCTTTTTCTTGACTGGCTGATGGGGAGTGATATACCCAGAGGATTCATTGTAGTATGGGTCACCAGAACCGTATGGGGAGTTTCTGGTTGGGTTTATGGAGGCATAATTTGCAGCCATTGTGGGTAATCAGTCGGCCTGCGATGGCGGCCTCAGAAAAGTAAAGGAGAGACGAGAGGTAGGTAGCAAAAAAAAACCGAAACCAGCGAGACGAAGGGGCGAGCTCGGACTCGAAGAGGGTAGTTGTTTGAAGAAAGGAGGAGATGGGAACAAAACTTGGTTTACAGGCCAAGCAACATTTGTAGACGTCGGAACATCAATTTACACACAAACGGCATCCCGGCTACGACTTGTCTACGGTGATGCTAGCCCTATTTTTACTCCTTATCCAGAAAAAACTCACTACCCTTCTCGCAACGTCTGTTCCTCGTTTCTTGTAAAAATATCACAACAAATCATGTAGTCGACATGGTATCCGGGTTCGGCTAATCATCGATGCGATCCTCCATCGTGTGCACTGACCAGCTCTCAAGTTTCCCTGACAAATACCGCCGCTGCGCCCATCCCAGTCCCAATACACATCGACGTCACCAGGATCTACGCGAAATCAAATGAGGCGAAAAGAGCGGGCTAGCATCAGAGGAGCGTTGACCCACCTTGCCGCCTCTTCGATGTAGCTCATTCAACCCGGTCGCGATCTGCCGCGTTCCAGTACAGCGTAATTACCGCCAATGAAAATCAGTTTTGCGCTATTTTTATGAGTGTGGATGAACCTATCTAGCGGATGTCCGAAAGCAATGGCCCCTCCGTTTACGTTGACTTTTTCGGGATTCAGTCCTAGTTCCTGAATGCAATAGACGTATTGCGATGCGAAAGCCTCGTTGATCTAGTCAGATGAACATCAGAGGTGTCTCGGGTGTGTTCCTCCCATCCTACCTCGAATAGATCCACGTCACTGATACTCAGTCCCGTATTTTTCAATACCATGGGGATCGCGTACACCGGACCAATTCCCATCACACGAGGAGGAGCTCCTGCAGAAAAATCAACAACAGTGTCCGCGTTGCCCAATCAGATTGCATACCTGCGACCGCGGTGCTAACGTGCTTCCCAAGGATACGAAGACCAAGTTGCTCTGCTTTCCGCCTAGTCATCATCATAACAGCAGCTGCACCATCGGTAATCTGACTAGCATTTCCACCCGTCGTGCGGGCTTTTCCCCACTGAGGGAATGCAGCCCGGATTTTCAATAAGGTTTCTTTGGTTGTCCCGTACCGAATTCCGTCGTCCTTATCCACGACTACCTTCTTGCGCGCACCGGTCGCGGGATCCTTCTCGTAAACGGTGAAGGGAACTATCTCTTTGGCAAAGTAACCTGACTTCTCGGCATGTTCTGCTCGCTGATACGATTTGGCTGAGAAATCGTCCATGACTTCGCGGGAGATGTTGTAGTCGTCTGCCACGTTTTCGCTAGTCCAGCCCATGGGATGAAGACAGTCCTTTGCCGCAGAGTTCGCACCGACGCTCTCCGACTGGGGAGGTGCGCCTTTGTCAGGACTAAAGTCGCTCAGCCAAAGTCCCGAAGCACAGCTAAAACAGCCTACTTTTGGCTCATCGACTCAACACCTACGGCAAGGCCAATCTCGATTTGCCCAGACCTTATTTGGTTGGCGATGACGGTTACGGACATCAGTCCACTGGAGCAAAAACGATTGACGACCTGGACTGGGACACTATCCGGGAAACCAGCGGCGAGAGCTGCACCTCTTGCGTGGTAGACAGGATCCGGTGTCAAGACGGTCCCAACGCAAATATCACCGACGGTTGCAGGATCAACTTTTGAGTGAGCGATGGCTTGCTAATGCTTCCCTCAGCATGTCAAGGAGAGAGCACATGGCATGTCTGACTGACCTTGAACATCTCGAGCATGAGCTCGTCAGTACTTGTCGGATTTGAGCGAAGTTCCGAGCATAGTTTACCAGACAACTCACCTGGTATCTTTCAGTGCACCCTTCCTAGCCTTTGTCAACGGGGAGCGGATTGCCATCGTTATGACCACATCGTCGGGATGCTTCTCTTCCAGAGCAGAAATGCCCGAGGAGCGGTAGAGGTGGGATGTTACCTGCTTGAGTCGTTGGAGCGCCATGTATTGCAGAATTTACTGGAAGTCGATGTCCTACGTTCGTGACGAAGTGCAACGCGGTCTCGCTGTGTGAAAGATGTTGGAAGAACTTGAACGATGTGTTGGCTGCCCCTGAGAATGAGTAAAGCTTCCGTCCGCTGATGCCCTTCACTCAGCCTGAAAGGATCTTCCATCTTGTTTCACCTTCGCCACCGTCATCCACAATGCATACCTCACCTCATACTATAAAGTGTTGCGAGTGGTGCACAAGAGGCTTCAAGATGGACCTGGCCACTCGTTATATCGAAATCTCCGGTCACATAATGACTTCGATTCGAGCCTTATCACCCTCTGGACTCGATGCGGTCCCATGCGGGGATCTGGTTTGCCATTGAGTTGCCGCCTTCAGCGCTAGTCCGCACTTCCACCACTGCCATGAACTGAGCAGAAAGGTACAAAGAAAACTTGGGGTCTCATGCTTGTCGACTTGGGACCTCATCATTGGTTCTCCTTCTATCTCTACGGTGCCCTGCCTCACTGAGCAAGAATTCACACCACCGACACATGCACCAGGTCTTATCTCTCGTTTACTGCAGGCCTGGCTGTCACTTGGCGCCAGAGATCGCTCAGCGGTGCTTTGCGTTCCAAAGATATCTCGTTGGTGTAACAGAAGCTCATTCCAGCGGCTGATTCTCCACGGACAACTCTCATGCTTATCTCTGCTTTTGCAATAGGTAAAAGGTGTCTTCTGATACTGGATTCCCCACCCCACTCGTAAGACCATCCTTCTCCCTATGTCGTCGCAGTCGCCACCCACTGCGATGTCTTCAAGTACTGGTTCCGAAGTCCTCACACAGGGTATCGGATATGGTGTCGTGTTAGGCATAGGCTTCGTCTTCGCCATTATCATGATGGGTCTTTCGACCCTCCAGAACCGATATACCTCTTACAAAATCGCAACGTCCGAGGAGTTCAACACTGCGTCCCGCTCCGTGAAGCCTGGATTAATTGCATCAGGGATCGTGTCTGCATGGACCTGGGCAGCCACTCTCCTACAGAGCTCTACGGTGACGTATGAGTATGGTCTCAGCGGTGGGTATTACTACGCAGCTGGGGCTACCATCCAGATCTTCATCATGGCCGTTCTTGCGGTCCGCGTCAAGATGATTGCACCATATTGCCATACCTACCTGGAGATCGTGCACGCTCGCTACGGAAATACGGCCCACTTCATTTTTGCGACTTACGGGCTTGTCGTCAACCTCATTGTTTCGAGCATGCTGCTTCTTGGCGGAAGCGCAGTTGTTAACGCGTTTACTGGAATGAATATCTATGCCGCAAACTTCTTGATCCCGCTCGGGGTTTGTATATATGTCATACTTGGTGGTCTTCGAGCTACCTTTCTATGTGAGTGAAAATGTTCTACTTCATAGGTGGATACCCGGGAGCTGACATTTCTTCAGGCGACTATTCGCATACGCTCATTTTGATGATTATCATCTTATACTTCTTTTTCTACACATACACTCAGGCCGACCTCATCGGAGGTTTCGAGGGCATGTACGAGAAGCTTCAACAGGCTAGCCTGGAAAGGCCGGTCGCAGGGAACCAAGACGGTTCATATCTTACTCTCAAATCAAATTGTGAGTGAAACGGCCCGTCCCTTCATTGTACCAGAATACTCATCAGCATGAAGATGGCCTGGTGTTCATGATCATCCAAATAACTGGTGGCTTCGGTACCGTTATGCTTGATCAGGGTTACTGGCAACGAGCCATTGCTTCGGAAGCCAAGACTGCAGTCCGTGCATATTTGATGGGTGGGATTGCCTGGTTCGCCGTGCCCCTGACGTTTTCGTCGATCATGGGCCTTGCCGCCGTCGCACTTGCCAATAGTGTGTATCCTTGTCTTGTCTTCGTTTTCGCTCACGATCTCTTACATGTTCACTATAGCTTCGTCCTTCCCGTACCCTGGTGGTCTCACCACTGCAGAAATAGATGCTGGGCTTTCTGCTCCAGCAGGAGTTGTCACGCTTTTGGGAAGTGGTGGTGCTGCAGCGATGGTGAATTTGTTCTTTGAGGCTCGTGGCATGAGCGGTCTGACCATAGAGTACAGCTTATTCTCCTATTCATGGCGGTTACGTCGGCTGCGTCTTCGGAGATGATCGCAACCTCGTCCATCCTAACCTTTGATCTGTACCAAATCCACTTCAAACCAGACGTATGCACCATCATTTCTGCCCTGCGATTTTCTTACTAAAGGCAGCTCAGGCCTCACCAGAGGCTCTCATTCGTGTATCCCACGTCATGGTTGCCGTCTGGGCAATCGTCATGTCCTGCGTCGCATCCCTCTGGAACGGCATCGGGATATCTCTCAACTGGCTCTTCCTCTTTTCTGGAACGCTCTTCACGGGCGCCGTGGGTCCGATTATCTTCAGCGTAGTCTGGCGTCAACAGACCAAAGCTGCTGCGATAGGTGGAGCAATTGGTGGCATGTTTATCGGAATCATATGCTGGCTGGTGGTGGCCAAGCAATATTACGGCGAACTTACTATTGCAACGACCGGTGAGTATCTTGTGCTATCCAGTTGACGTAGGCACTCACCGAAGTTGGTTCAAGGCAATATGTACCCGAATCTAGCGGGTAATATGGGAGCCTGCTGTTCTGGAGCCATCATCTCCGTAATCATCACATTGATCAAACCCGACAACGAGTTTGATTGGTCCGAGACAAAGAAGATCAACCCGCGCGCGAGGGAAATGGAGAAACGACGTTCCTTAACTAGCGATTCAAAATCAATATCGAATGACGAGGACGAACCCTCCGGCTCGGAGAAAGAGAAGTCAGAGGCGATGACACGTGCTTCGTCCGTCAAAGAGGATGCTTCCGTGGACATGGAAGCCGAGAAATACGAATCCCTACGCAAGTCACTGAGAGTTGCCACTTGGGCATCGGGCATTATGACGTTTATTGTTATCTTCGTATGTCTCCTGCGCTTTGTGTGCCTCTGCCCCAACTCACGGTGTTTACTTGACAGCTCATTCCAATCCCCATGTTCTTATCGCACTACGTCTTCTCACTCGCGTTTTTCAAGGGTTGGATCATTGTGTGCGTTATATGGCTATTTGTGGCAGCCTGCATAACCTCGGTCTTGCCGCTGTGGGAGAGTCGCGCTGCCATGGGGGATATCTTCAGAGGAATTGTCAGGGACACTATCGGGAAGAGGCCTTATAATGAGAGGTCTGGTGTCTAAGCGTCTTAGGAGATATGGTATAGAGATGTACAAGTTAGAATGTGTAACACGTTGAACCGTCAGGCCTTCAGGATTGGTGGGCAAAACAACTATTAGCTCCTATCACCGCCTTACAGTCGCCAAGCTTCTCATTGTCTGCGAGGAAACTTTCGATCGCGTACTATAGTTACGGCGTTAAGTATTGGTTCATGAGCCGACGCCTTCGATTCGAAGATTTCTCCCTTTTTTTACCATTCCATCAAATGGGATGGCTCTCTGAGCTCCATCGACTCCCTACCAGTTTCAGTTGCACTTATAGCCTGAGAAGGCCCCATCAGATCAGTTTTAGGTGCTACCGAGCAACCTCTTGTCCAAAACGCGATCTTTCCGTCAGCTTGAAAGCGGGCCACGGTTCTATTGCTCAGACCATAAGAGATTCGAAGATGCCGGTGACGGTCATAGCCTCTAAACCATCCCCTCAAGAGGATGTCAATCAAAATCATAGATTTATAGGTCACAATAGCGGCGTGGATCACAAACCATTCTTGCTCACAATTTCGCTTTTTGCAGACATTGGAGGTAGCCATCGAACTTGGATGGATATCATGGATGCTTAACCATCCCGCTCTTAGTGAATCTCACCGACCCGGTCTTTCGCGGTGTATATCACGGCAAGAACAAGCACGAAGGTAAGTTGTTCGCTAGTGTAACTCTCCACTACCGAGATAACCCTTTAGGTTGAACACAATTCCAGATGACTTCAGCGCAATGCTGGAAAGATCGCGTCTTGCTGGTGTCAAAAACATGATTATCACGGGAGGGAGCCTGCAGGAGTCCAAGCATGCACTCGACCTTGCCCGCCAATACGGTAAGAGCTCCTGTCGAGCACTCTGGATTACATTATGAAGTAGCGGTGCTCATCTTCACGCTCAGGACTTTATGCAACGGTTGGATGTCATCCGACTCGCTCAAAGGAGTTCGATCGATACCATGGAGGCCCAGATGCCTACCTGCTCGCTCTGGATAAACTAATTGAAGGTCACCTCAGCGGAAAAGGAAGAGTAGTTGCCATCGGAGAATGTGGTTTAGGTGGGCTCGCTGTACACTCGGGTTGCAGTATGAAGTCGCTCATTCATCGCAGATTATGATCGAACGCATTTCGCATCGCAAGAAGTGCAAAAGAAGCATTTCCGTAAGTGCAAGCATCTGAACCCAATGGACGTTCCACCACGCACGCTCATTCAGGTTCACAGCTTATTCTGGCCAAGAAATACCACCTTCCCCTGTTCCTTCATTCTCGCGCCGCTCATGAAGACTTTGTGAGGATTCTCAGAGAGGAGGGCTTCGGGGAGGATGGGGGCAGGGCAGTAGGTGCGAAAGGGGGTGTTGCACACAGTTTCACTGGGAGTAAGGAGGAGGCTATCGAGCTTGTAAGTGTTCCAGCTCCACGGTAGGATCTCAACTGACACAATTTGTCCCGAGAAAAGATGGACATGGGCTTTCACATCAGCGTCAATGGATGTTCCATGAAGACTGAGGTAAACCTAGAGGCAGTCAAAGTCATTCGCCCTGACAAACTTCTCCTTGAGACTGGTAAGTGACGTATGGATGAAGATATCGAGGGCGTTCCGACTGATGCTTGTATATAGATGCACCGTGGTGTTCGATGACAAGTACACACGCCTCCAAAGGGCGATTGGACAGTCTGCCTGCTTCCCTACGCTCTCGGTATTTCCCAGTAGGAGTCAAACCTGAATCCTTCGTGCCGGGAAAAGCAGTGAAAGGCCGCAATGAACCATCGGCGATTGGAGGCGTTGCATGGGTTGTTCATCGGTTGAATGAGGGAGTTCCGTTTGAGAAGGTCACGGAGAAGGCTTACAAAAATACTATCGAGCTCTTCGCTTTAGATGAGGTACCTTAGTTACGTACACCGACCAACGACAATTTGCATGTATAAATCTCTATAGCACACCTAGCACGAGCTTGCTCACCGTCTGCGCAACCAGGGCGGACGTTCAAGCTTGAAGTAGTTCCATTGGGAAACCAAACCCCCTTGACCAACTCCCACTATCTCCCGCTCGATGTCCGGCTCGGTGCCACCCTCAATACCAACCGAACTCGGCAGCTCGTCCTCCATCTATGGCGCGCTCTCAGCTGTCGGTCTTGGCTGGTATGTTATTCTCTGGTCCATTGGCCTGATAGGATGCAGGACAGGGTGAGTTTAACTGCATTTTGACCTCGCGCTTGGGAGGCTGATGTGGGTCATCTCATAGACGCAAACGGTATCGTCTGCGCCCCCGGTCTCCTCTTGCGACGTCCTCCGATGCACCTGGCGTGTCTATACTACGACCTCTCAAAGGGTTGGATACCAACTTGTTTGAGAACCTAGAGTCGACGTTCTGTCAAGAATACCCCAATTTCGAGATTCTACTTTCTGTTGCCGATGAACACGACCAAGCTCTCAGTGTCGTACGAGACCTCATGACCCAGTACCCACAGATCAACGCCAGGGTTGTCATTGGTACGTATTCTTCAAGTTTCACGGGCTCCCTAACCGTTTCTCATGATTTATTTTGAAGGGGAGGAAGTCGTCGGTGTCAACCCCAAAGTGAACAACCTCGTGTGCTCATACCGACAAGCTGCCCACGACATTCTTTGGGTCATCGATTCTAATATTTCAGTTGCACCTGGCACGCTCGCACGCTCTGTAGACGTCCTCACGCAGCCGCGCCCATCACAAAATAAGCGCATAGCACTTGTGCATCACGTTCCCTTTGCGACCGAACATGAAGGATACCTCGGTGCACAAGTCGAAGCAGCATTCTTGAACACCAACCACGCAAAGATGTACCTTGCCATAAACACTGTGGCCATTGAATCATGCGTCGTGGGCAAATCATGCTTGTACCGCCGTTCTGACTTGGAGCGGGTCAACGGTTCGCTGAAGCCTCGGAGAGAAGGCGAGCCGTTAGTCGGTGATCACGGCCTAGCAGCCTTCGGGTCCTTCTTGGCTGAGGACAACATGATTGCCAGCGCGCTGTGGCACGAGCTAGATCTCCGACACGACCTCTCCTGTGACGTTGCACATAACGCCATAGGCAAGATGTCTCTGGCTGACTACGTCTGGCGCAGAGTCCGATGGATACGTGTTCGCAAACACATGGTCCTCGCAGCCACTATTGCCGAACCATTCACAGAAAACCTGGTCGCTAGTTCGATAGCGGCGGCTGGTCTGTGGTATCTTTTTGGAGTCTCGCCGTGGCTCTTTTTGCCTATTCACCACTTGGCTTGGCTTTGGGTGGACTTCGATGTTTACGAGTCTCTTGCTGGTCATCCAGTTCCACCTCAAGACCGCTGGAAGTTTGTTGGTGCTTGGTGCATACGAGAACTTTTGACACTGCCAGTGTTTTTATTGGCTATTTTTGGGAACGAGGTGGTATGGCGGGGCAAGAGATATCAGGTCCTGAAGGCTGGTCAGGTTAAAAGCCCAGTGGCTCTTGGCAGTCAGGAGAGCAGTTGGTGGAGATGGGGGCGCAAGTCGGAGATTGTACCCGAGTATGAATCGCTACCTACTGACGAACCCATCTAATACGATATTCTTGGATTGATGTACAGCAACGGTAATTAAGTTCATATTATAAGCGATACACATAGATGGAGTGATGATTAGAATATACAGAAAACGCAGCAAACTCGACGTATACATACAAAGCATGGATGGATGTCATGAAGAGCGGGATTGTGTATGTGATATGTCCGTGGTGCTTACAGAAGAATCATTAAGGGCTGCTCTCGCCTCATCCTGACTATGTTTAGCCAAGAGACGGAAGTTGTGAATCATAACCACCTCATCAAAAAATGCATCGGACCATTCATCAGCGCCGCAAGAATCAAGGGCTGATACTCGGATCCGCATGTCCCGGCCGTCGCACGTTATCTTGCACAGCGTGGTCTCCAGTGTAGTAGGCGTGGCAGGCTGCGGACTCTGTTGGCGGGAGTCCCGTGCATCTTTTTGCCGCTGATTAGAGAACCAGTTCTTGACTTGATGGTACTCCCTATGAAAGTGATGAGTGCCAGCAGGAAGCATAGGAACACTAGATAATCACCTATGAATGATGATCCCTATCTGAGAGACCCAAGATTCGTCGGGATATGGAGTGATTTCGTCATAAACCATTTGCATCACCATGCGCTGGCGGACGGTTGCAGGTGTCTTTCCTGTGGAGGGGATGGCAAGAGCGCGACTCTTGAGCTCTCGAACCCTCGATTCCCGTTCGGATTGTGCCTTGGGTGCTGCATGTGAACCAGACTGCTTCTGTACCTTCTTCCTGAGATTATCCTCGGAAGTATCGCGGATGTGTGATCTCGACCGAGAGCTCGAGATAGAGGGTGGAGTGGGTCTGAACCTGAGGGATGATTTGTCGGTGACTGGTACCCTCTTCCTTAGGGTCCTCCTTGATTGTGTATCGGCATTAAGTAGTAACGACTCCTGGGATGAACCAATGGTTTCATCGACATCCATGTGGTCGACGACGTCTACAGAGACATCCCTTGATGAGGAGGAGACGGGACTATCCGCCGTAAGACTGTCTTCCTGTCCATTGAAGGAAGAAAGGGCGTCTCGGGAAGACAGAGTGGGTGACAGGGAATGGGAAGTGGCCGACAAACCAGCTGTAGACCGGGGCATAATCAGAACGAGTCGTAAGGTTAATGAGATGAAGAAAGTGATTGAGATGATGAGATATGTAAGAGGAAGAGATGGAAGGTATACAAACGTGAACCAACCTGAAGGACAACTCGGACCTTGATCCACAAGTGGGAGATTAAGGTAAGACAGACCTTGTGGTTTATTGTCTCGATGCCACTGTGTACGGTCCAAAGCGACAATTGTACCTCTCTTTGGGGAGAGGGGGTAAGTGTCCTTGACAGTGGCTATGGTTTACAATACGCAAAAGCAACCAAAGCTAACTAATAAGCAACCCAGTAGCACTTTGACAGTCCTCAGGTCGTATTTTGGTTTGAGGTAGTAAAGGAGGAGGAGGGAGCGAGATTCGCCTAATAATAAGCAGCGTATATGTCGGCTCCTTTTGGGGCAGACTGTAGGTTTTGTGATTGGCTGGGACCGCCGCTATACAACGGGGCTAATAGTAGGTAATCGAATAGGCCAGTGCCAAGTATGGACCCTACAACGGGGTAACAGAAGATCTCAGCTCCCTCCGTTGCACCTTCACTGACTTGTTTTACGATACAAAGCTGTAGTAGGACAAGGCAACGTCTACGACAGCACCAGCAGTCATGTCAGAGAACGATCACACCCGCCAACGCATAATTGCGTCTGTGTTTGACAAGCGTAATGTCGGGGCCTCGATCGAAGAAACCTACGTGGGGCACTTAAAGATATGGGAGGATACCGGGGAAGGTCAGGGAAAGAAACCACGTTACATTCTAATCTCCAGTGCGTTCAGGTAATATCCGCTCAGGCGTCCACTGATCACACGTCGCAGAGGCCAGCGACAACACCGGATTCATCCACAAGTCCAAGTTGAACACCAATGGCTCCTTCTCTGTCGGAAAGACATGGAAACTGGCTGAGCTGCGAGGCATCGAAGTCATCAACGTACGTTCGCGGTTACTCTACCCGGTTTACTTTCTGACACTCCTCACAGCCAATGTCATTTAACATCACACTTGCCAGAACGTACAAATGGCAAACAGAGAATCATGTTGACCAGTCATCGTTTATGAAGTCCCTCATCGAACTATACTACTCCGTCATAGGTAACGGCCTGCACCTTGTCGGCGTGAACGAGCCCGAAATAGCTGTGTGTGAGTAGCCTAGATGTCATACGAACGCCGCTGACAATGATGGAACCAGCGCATCAGCGAGATGTTGATCTCACATCGCAGCCTCAAGGGGCGCCAAACACCGCGGCTCTACCTGCAAGCCTCTCCGCACGATTGCCCCTGCCAAATCTTGCTCAGACTCCATCCCAGCCTGACCCTGGGAGGGCACAAGCGCCAGTTTCGCAGTCACCCGGATATTCTCATATAGTCAAGCCCTCATCGCGTTCAGCGTCGCCCGCGGACTCTATGCGCAGTCACCTAGGTAGAGAAGCAACCCCTTCGAGTACTCTCAGTCAACGACCGCCATCCCCACCTTCTACATCGCAGGGGTCCTCATTTGCCAACTTACCCAGTTCTTTGAGACCAAGGATTAACCGGCGACCGTCAAATGTAACACCACCGCCCCCGCCTTCCTCAGCGGGAGCTGCCATGGCACTCCCGTCCAGTCTCATGCCCTCACGACCTCCTGTTCCTTCGCCTAGGCCTTCGAAAGAGATTGTCACTAATCATACGACTTCTAAACCATCTCTGGATTTGCCTTATACCTCAAGTCCTCTTTCGGCCTATCCCGCGACTGCAGCTCTTCACCCTCCTTCTCGATCCGAGTCCCCGGTATCCGTACACAAGCCTATGTCACGCGTACACACCCCTAAGTCAGCAGAGAATCAGCAGATGCGGCGAGAACACAACAACCGCGTGTCATTCTTCGACCCTGTAAATCAAGCTGCCCTCGACCGGCTGGTTGCAGGTAACTTTGGAACTGATGAAGATGCTGAAGGCGCAGAAGAGACAGCTCAGGCTACGATGGTCAGCGTGGAAGAGATGCTCGAAGGTTACGAATGGGCAAGTGATGATATGTTCGGACGGAAGTCTGCAAAGGGGGCTGCAGATTTGGTCGAAGCCCGCCTCTTGGACGAATTGATGGCTCTGGAGAAGGTTCGTTCACCCAGCCAACGGGCCTTCTGTCCTTTACTGATACTGTTCTCTCAAGGCCAACATTCACTCCTTCTTGGAATCTGATGACCGAGTGAACTTGGTTATCAAGTACCTAGACGAGGCAATAGGGGAAGTCGATGCGATCGACAGCCTAGTCTCCTCTTACAAAATTCATTTGAATGTACGAGGAATCTGTGCGGTGCTTGCGGAATACTGACGTGTCATTTAGGCCGTCGGAGACGACATTTCATTCATCCAGTCGCAACGGCGCGGTTTGCAAGTGCAGACGCAAAACCAAGGTGTTTTACTGAGCGAGTTGGAAAACCTGCTTGTACGTGATAATCTTTGCATCGCTTCGCATCCTAATTTCGTCTACTTCCAAAGCAAACCGTGCAAGTCAATAGAGATGCGTTGGTCACTCTCACTCAAGAATCCCTCGAGAAACCCGCTGGCATCCAGAAACTTGAAGAAGCTGCCACTGAGCTTTACAAAGCTCTCCAAGCTGGTCAGGATACAGGTAATTTCTCTAGCTACGTCCCGAGGTTGCATCAGCTTGACCTCCTCAAATCACTATTAGAAATGGCCGCTACCATGGAAAGACTTGACGAGTACAGGACTCACAACGCACAGTTTTGCAAGCGCATATTTGATTATCTCTCGATTATGGCAGTCGCTCAGGTGAGTCAGATACATTGCTCTGTCGCGCTGGTATTTCATACCTTTTCCCAAAGTCCAAACTCATCCTAGAAGGGAACAACGGTGTCATTCGACCTAAAGGTCGTGAGCGACCTACCATCACGAATCATCAAAGTATGGAGTCATATCTGGGTCGATATGCTGGTCTATTGTTATACCTGAAGGAAATGGATGAGAGTGTATACTCAAAGTTCTGTGCTGTACGTCCCCTCGCCAGGCAACATTTTCCGCAGACTCACCCGGTATCTTCTAGGCCTACTTCTCTGCGTCCAGTGATCTGCATAGCAACCAGATGAAGACTCTTATGTCCTTTTACTCAGGGCTACTGAAAAAGCCGCTCGACGAAGACGGGGAACAAAGTAAGATGTGCCCTACAAATCGTTGCTTGTTAAACTGATCTCCGAATCCTAGGTTTCGGCGTTGCAAACACCAATGCGAAGGGAGGTGCCATCCGACGAGCGGGCACGATTGTACGATCACCGATAGAGGCTCGGAACCGCGAGCGAGACAAAGGGGCCGAGGAGTATGGGGCATCAGAGGTTCGCAAGTTCCTCATTCTCAGATCCGCAAACTTGCACTGACCCGACGACAGGCCCTGGGTTACGTCCTCGAGCAAATCGCTCCCCAAATATACCGAGAAGGCGACTTCATCGCTGACTTCCTGCAGATCAACGATGCTGGCCTCACATTTGCTGACTATTCTGGGCTGGATAACTACTTCCGACGCCAGGCAGCTCGTAGTGCTGGACTCAGTCAATCGACGACGAAACTTGTCCGCGGTGCAATGGATCTGATCTTTGGTTTCCTTCCCGCGGAATTGAAACAGTGGATCGATAATGCTGTAGCCAAGGATACGCTGTAAGTGCTGCATTTATATTCTGTTTCTACACAGCTCACAGGGGGTCAGGCAAGTGGTTGGCATCATCGTTTGCTTGGAACGTTTCCTCGCGGATGCGGACGAGCGTGGCAACACGTTTTTCCTTCAAATCCTTGACAAGCAACATCTTCGGCTCAAAGGGACGTTCGATCGTCACGTCGTAAGCTATCTGATGGGTTGAATACAACCCCAGCACTCATTGATACTGCCTAGAACCAACAAATCAAGATGGTCGAGGAGACGAAGCTAACGAGCAAGAAGCGAAAGGGCGTGGCTCACTTTATCAAATATTTCCCGGTCTACATCAGCCGCGTCGAACAACAGCTCGTCGGTGCGGACGAACTTGAAATTCGGGCAAACGTTGACTTGGCGTACGAGAAAATCGTGCATAGCATGTTTGAGTGTCTGAAACATATGGCTACGCTGGATGGTGATGGTGAAGATAAAGGCCAGCTCAACTACCATGTGTTGCTTGTTGGTAAGTATCGTTGGCGTTTTTTCAAATGCCTCCGACCGACTGGTTTTCTGCAGAGAACATGCACTACTTCGTTGCGGAAATTTCACGGCTGGAGTCTGGCTCTGTCGCTGGATTCTTAAGGCAGGCCGAGTCGATTTACAACGAGAACTTGGCCGCATACGTCAGGATCGTACTCAGGAGACCATTTGCCAAGATGATAGTACGTCAACTTGCAGCGCGCTCTCACTGATTTTAACCATATTGGGTCTCAGGAATTCTTTGACGGCGTGGAAAGACTCCTGAAGACCACTGCACCAACCGAAGTTCAAAAGAATAGCAACTACAACAAATCGTCCCTCAAAAAGGTGCTAAGGGAGTTTGACGGCAAAGACGTCCGAAAACACATCGACGTCCTTTTCCGACGGGTTGAGAAGCACTTCACGGAAGCTGAGGAGAAGACCACGAGGGAGGAAAGCAGTGGGATCGCTCCAGGCACAGTCATGGTCGGCGTATGGAAGGCATGCGAAGAGGAGCTGCAGAGGATGACAGAAAGTTTCAACACAAGGATATCGCAGTGCTACTCTGACAGCGGACTGTCCCTCGAATACAACTCTAGTGACGTCGAGGGTGCTTTCAAAAGGCATCGACTGGGATCATAGCCTTGTTATTCTTGTATTAGACGTCAGGATTTCCGGCTAATGATAGATACCATGTTAAAGAGATAGAGATAAGTCAATCTAGAGGCTATTTGGCAATGTGCGCAATACGAATAACAGGCTTTTGAGTCCATCGAAAGCAAACGTGTGTGAAAGTCTATGGTGAAATTTCTTTGGAAAACTCAGATCAACCCAGATAAAAGCCCCTACGGCATTCAGATACTTTCAGGGTGTGCGGACAGCCCTTCGGAAGGAGGAGGCACAGCGGGATCAAGGGAAGGTTCGGCGAACTTCCTCTCGGTGGCACCATTGCTGTTGACCTCTACACCACTTGCGTGTGCCGTTTCCTTCGTAGCAGACTGGTTCTGCGCGAAGGCACCTAGGGCGGCAGGTTTGTATACATTCCAAAGACCCTTCAGCTGGTCAAGAGACAGTCCACCAGAGGGCGCCGCAGATCCTTGACCCAGTCCGCCAGTAAGGTTTTGTTTGGTGATGGGGGTCTTGTTCAAAAGGCTCCACAGGATGTCAATGAGGCTGGCGATGCGAGCCTGGCAGAACCCAAGGACGTTGCTTTGTGCGGAGGTAATTCCGGCATCAAGGTCCGCCTCGTTCTTTAGGCAAAAAGGCTCGAAGTAGGCTTTGTAGATGTATGTTGAACCCTATGCAAAGTCTCAGAAGTGCGAAAACATGATACACGTCAGAACAAACCTGTGTTTGAGGAAGGGATAGATATAATAAAAATATGGTTCGTACCTCCCAATAAAATGGGAGCCTACGTGCTCAGGGGTTAGAATATTTGAAAGTGCTTAAGAGCTGGAGCACTGACCAAGAGATGAAAGGACCGACAGTCTGTTCGACTGCAATAAAGGCACCGATCACGGCCCAATACATAGAAAGTCGTTCAAGTTCTCCAGACAGAGGGGAACGGGACAAGGCCTTGAAAGTCGAGTAGCATGGCAATAAGAAGGCAAACCAAGAACTTTCCCGACTAACTTGAGTATCGAGAATGCGAGAGATAAAATAGGACAGACACACCAAAGCAGATGGGAGACCAATGACATCAACATGGTGAAACGTTGCGCTGCGCGAGTGGATGGAAATGGTTCACACGACCTAGTACTTCCTGTTGGTAAAATGGTCGTTGAGCACTCGAATAGATTGTCATACTTGGATAGATCAAACGAACCCTCAAAGCTACTGTGCTGGCGCTGGTTTGCAGGCGTTGACGGCGATGCCTTTGAGTTTTGAGCTTGCCAACGATGTCCAGAAAATGTTGTCACAGTGGAGAAAACAAAGCACCCCTCACGGTAGAGAAAAAAAAAAAGAACACGAATGAAAACGAAAGCTGCAGGAACAGAAAAAGAAGAAGGATCATTCGGCGCGGCGCGGGGCCGTGTCAGCTCACCTGGCCGCACCAAAACAATACACGTCAGTTTCGCAGCCCATCGTCGTCATCTAGATGGGGGCTGAGTGGGCTTGAACAGATAGAATGATCAAGAAGTGACGCGGCCAGTCTTTATGAGCACACGTTTCATCCGGCATAACTTGATGTACATCTGACTCTGTCGGGTATCAGACCTAGGTATCAGTTCCGGACCTACCAGGTCTTATATCACCGAGGGGGATAAATCGCCATATGCTCTCGCCAGCGTGGCCTTCCCTTTGCACCTCCACATCGGGTTGTTTGAGGAACCCGTGTTGCGCCGCTGGTGGCGATCAAAACACACAACGCCTTGAGCCGTGCTTAGTGCTTCACCAGGCTTAAATACCGACAAAGTTGCGCCCCAATGGCCATGTGCCCTACCGATCGCGATCATTTGCAATCCTACTATCTGTGATAGTTTTTTGCAGCGTGATCTAATGAGATCTAACAAACTTCGTCAGAGAAATCTCTTATCAGCTCCTCATCTGGACTTCTATCGAGCCAGGCTGCCAGGCTCCTCCTACTACCGCCGTCATCAAACGCGTATACGGCACGACATGCCAAGTGGCGATGCCTATGTAGCTCCTCGACCTTTTGCACTTATGCGCGAAGTTCCCAAGCGGGTGAAAGAAAAGGCGCACTGCCGCACTGATTCCTCGGAGACAGTCGCCCCACTGAAGGATGACCTAAGCTATCGTGGTAAAACTTAGTTCCCTGCGAATGTTCTGTCGAACTCCAGAGGGCGGAGATGCGGTTTGTGCACAAAGGCTTCCTCGGATTAATTTCGGAAGACTCGTTGATAGTTATCATGCTTTGCTGGTTGCTGTGCGACTGTAAAGTCGATCGTCGACCCTCCGAGTACCCAGCAAGATGTAGACGAGCCTGGACAGATGTGAGTAACTGTATCCGATTGCAGAGCAGAGATGGCGCAAAAATGAGTCGGTCATAAGACAATGCCGAGGGCATCAGTTGATTGGATAAGGGTTGGCCAGCATGGGACTGCGAGCTAGAAGATAATCCAAGGATTTACCATGTCGTTTCCGAATGGGTCTGATGGCACCCAGAAGGTGTAACAGTAGATTTTCATAGGCATTGGTGTCAGGGACCAAATATAGTGTGTCGTAGTCCCACCGCTGACAACTGTGTACTGCCCTGACTGATGACCGCTAGCGACACACGTGTTGGTGAAGGAGACTACTTTAAAGCACTTGATTTGTAGGTGGACCGTATACATTGGTGGAGGATGCAGGCCACGAGGAGGCCGGATCGTCGTAAGGCATTCGCTGAACAGGAATAACGAGTTGAGGAATTTGCAAAATGTAGAACTCGTTTTATTTACTGGACACATATCGTAATCTGTGCAATTTATTGACAAGTGTTTGTGCGGCTTGTACTGTCGCTCAGATGCGGGTTCACTCTAAACTCGTTCACAGTTGGTCTCTCCGCTTAGACGCCTTTTTATCTGCCCCACGTATTTCTCGTCGTCGTGGCCAACTTTGAAGCTTTTCAGAGGGGACAGGCGAGTTTCGTGGCCATTATGGACGCCAGCAATGGCGCCAACAACACTCCGGTGAAGAAGATGGAAGATGGCCTAAGTGATCCCAGCAAGCCTGCTCTCAAAGCAGATGTCAAACCTGTCGTAAAGACACTCAACCGAGTACCCCGTACGACTGTACAGTCAATGCTAGGTTACTATTGCTAATCGTCTTTGTTGTTTTACCCTGCAGGTGCCTGCGTAAATACATATTTTTGAATGATGCGGATGACCACTGATCAGTCTTCGGATGCAGAATGCTTGTCGGAAACAGAAGATGCGTTGTGAAGGGGCCGACAATCCACCCTGTCGGCGGTGCCGTCATGCAGGTTTGGAATGTCTTTTCGAGAAACCCTCCAGGGAGGCGACTCTCACAGGCGAAGCTGGATTGGAGTAAGTTGATGCGCAGTCGTAACGAGGTCGTGCTCATTGTACGCAATAGACGGATTCGGAGTCTCGAAGCCCACGTTTCAGAAATTCGAGTTACTCAGTCCTCGATACAAAATACTTTACTAGAAATCGTGTCGCACTTACGAGGCGCTGCGCCCTACAATAACCGCTCTCCGTCTACGTTCTCACAAGCCCAATACACGCAGTCCCCTACAATCCAGTCCATGGGGTCACCCCCTATCTCTGCTGGACCGAATGGATCGCACATAGGGGATCCCAACATGCATGGAGGTCCATCTACACCAACCGCGTATCAAACCGGTCATGGATCTATTCCACCAATGCTTAATGCCCCTACTCGCCATGCCCGAAGTTCGGGTTCTCAAGGATCGGCGATGTCCACTGGGCAAGCAGTCAGCAGTGACTACCACCCACCTCAACTCCCGCCCTCCTACGCGAATACCACAGGTAGTCAACAGTATTCATTTGCCGGTCCTTCTTCGGGAGCTGTCCTCCCACCCTTTTCAACCATTGGTGGAGCGGGGGGCACGAGTGCCCAAGGCCACTCTGCCCGATACTCGGTCGATAACGCTCAGCGCTCACATGGTAACAGAAGCTATAACGCGCCGACGCCCTCGGGCTCAAAGCGCACATTACCGCCCTCGTCGAATGTTACCAGCGCTGATTCGTCGGACGTAGAAGATGACGACAATGGGGAGCTACCGGCTTCCGGTTTAGTTGCCCCGTGGGAGGTTTTAAGAGGCCTGGCTGATGTTGCTATTGAAAGGGCGGCCAAGGTCAGTGGTGTCAATCATGTAAAAGCGTGTTCTTGGTACGAGCATGACTCGTGTTGCAGGAGAGCGGCGAAGCAAGCAGCGAGCCGCAAAGCAGGGCGAGGACGCCTTCTCCCGAACGGCAATCTCGACCCACTAAGAGAAGGAAGATCCGACACAAAGCTCCCCGCGGGATCATATTCCCAGATGGTAAGTTTGTCAAGTTTTCTGCAGTGGCTTTTTGTGAGCTAAAATGCATCTTCATCACCAGTTGTTACGAAAAACCTTATTCCCGAACATGAGGCCCGAGAATTATTTCGGATGTGAATTGCAATTTTTCCGCTGCGAATACATCTGCTGATATTTTCACAGATTTTACGCCGGTTGCTCTACATTTTTACCTGTTTTTGACTGCCGCGTGGATACCTTTGATGCCCTTCATGAACGCTCTCCCTTTGCTGTGGATGCTATATGCATGGTCGGGGCCCGTGTGCGTGATGGAGGAGGTTGGTACAGTAACCCCGTTACCCCTAGCACCCCTGACTGTTGTCACAGGAAAGGCGAGCGAAACGTACACTCGATGTTTGGAAGCAGTGCAAGCCATATCATGCGCCACGCTCTTCGCACCCGTTACGCGAGTGGAAGCTGTACAAGCGATGAGTGAGTCTTGCTCTTCCTGTCTCAGTATCAGCGTCGGCTGATGTTTTGCCAGTACTTGTTTCAGGTTGGTCTGACAACGGCTGGCTGAGTGGTGGACATGCCGTGCGCATGGCAATGGAACTCTGTGAGCTGCTTCTCTGACCATTACCGTGGCCTACCATCTCACGGATCTTGCAGCACTGCATAAAGCGTGGCCGAAGCTGCTTAGGCGAATGCAGAGTAAAAGTAAGACCACTGATGGGACAGAAGATCGCGATCTGGTCATTGCATCACGCACGTGGTTCTGTTTGTACCTTTTCGAGCATCAGTGAGTCGTGATCGGATGCGCGCAGAAGTTCACTTGGTCACCAGAAATAATTTCAGATTATCCTATGGTACTGGGCGCCCAGCCATCTTGAAAGACGATGAAAGCATATGGCAGTGTCGCGCACTGTTACAGCATCCGCTTGCCATTGAGGACGACATGCGTCTGGTCTCGACTGTGGAGCTCATGGCCATCCGTGAAAGAGTTCACAATCAGCTTTCTCCTTTCGACCGACCCGTAGATGAGGTCACATTTGGCGTCATCCAAAAGGCAGACTCCGAGTTCCAAAACTGGTATAAAACATGGGACCATGCATTTTCACAAAAATACGAAGATGCCGGTAGGTTCTGTAATTGCCCGCTTGCCTTGAGCGATCGTTGAAGTAAAACTCCTAGCATTTTACCGTCAAAGCTTGCAGATTCAACATCTGCACGCAGAGCTCTTTCATAATGCCACTGCTCTACGTGGTATCAACGGTCCGGAGGATGTGCAGAAGATGCCAAAGACGCAGAAAGACCTTGCTATTCGCTCGATAAAGATCGCACGACAAGGCCTGGAGATCACCGTCAACTCGCCTTCTTACAGTGAGGGTATGAAGTATGGTGAGTAGCCTTAGCTTCGTTAGTTTCATCACTTCTAATTTGTGATTAGCGGTTCATTACACACACGCAACCGCAACTTTTGCTGCCACCTTCCTGCTGAGATTAGCTCGTCTTTTGTAAGTTGCCTGCCCTGTGAAGAGCCACTGCATGCTTACGGAATTTGTGATTGTCAGTCCAAACGATTGCGATATGCAGGACATTAGGTCTCAGGTAGAGCGACTTGCAGCTCTGATGTCTCAAAGTGAGTTATATGTTGCGCGTTTCCGCGTCTCTCTAACCTCTGTCCAGTTCCTGGGAAACGCTACGCCATAACGCTTCAGCTCATGCTAAAGAGAGCCAAGAAACGCAAGGCGGCGTCTAGCTCTCGGTCTCCCAAGATCTCACGAGACTCTCAACGCACCATACCTATGGCCGTTGACCACCAACCTGGCGTTTCAATCAATCATGACTCATTCTCGCCTACCTACGACCCCTCATTCTCGAGTCCAGAAACGATCCACCAGATGCAAATGGGGATCATGCCACACCACGGAGCTGATGTTGATAGCATCTGGAGGGGCTTCGAAATGACTTCTAACGAGCAGTTGCCTGTCTGGATATCTGACCAAAGTTTAGGCGGCAATACATTTTCGCAACAAGGCATGGATGCCTTCCTGCTACCTGCAGATTACCTACCCCCTACACCCCAAATCTGGTGAAGTCTTCAAGTACATATCTTTCGCATTGCTGCATATCCTAGTGTGAGCGCAGTTCATGTTATGCTGTTTTCTCCCTCTGTATATGCCTTGTTCTGTATGAATTATTTCCACACTTCCCTTCACTTCCGCTTGTTGTATCGTAGTTACATGTTGAACGAATTTACTACCAAGCCACTTCGCCGACCTCCTCGTAGCCATATTTCGAACGTGCCGACACAATAGTAAGACTCCAAACTACTAACAAGAACTGATTCCGCTGGAGGCGTGTCCCAGCTACGCAGTGGGGGTTACAGCCTAGAGATGACTGGTGTGTCTCTTCCTTGCCTCATATGTTGACGGCGGGCTGAATCATAATTCTGTCGACCGACGCCGTTCTAAACTGACAGATCAGAGTCGTCCCCGCCTGCCGGTCTGAACTAAAATGCTCGAAGTAATGAGCTTTCCTAGAATCCTCGCTTTTCTTGCCAACCCCATACATACCTCAGGCCCTCGACATGGACAATCAATCGCCAGCTAAAAAGCAAAAGCGTCCCTGGATGTTCGGGAAGGCCATTACCCTTGGGGCTGAACGACAGCCTGACGACCCTTCGGACGTTCTTCCGGCTCTTCCTATGGACACATCAACTCAAGAAAACTCGGAGTTCGCTAGCGAGATGAAGAACCCCATAGCGCCCATCATCGATAGGACATTTAGCGACTTGGAGGATGGTAGAAAAGACTCCAAAAGAAGGCCAAGGATATTCTCTTCCATCATGCCTGTTCGCAACCGGGAGCAACCAGTCCTCGATGACGAGCTGTTCAGCGAAGCGAAGACGTTTCAATCACTGCCGAGCTTTCCTGATGCACCTGATGACCCTTCGCCTGTTGATAAGATGGCAGTTCTACCTCCAAACACAGGAGGAGAACCAGAGCAGCCGGCTGACAGTGAAAGGAAGAGCTTCTACCAAGGAGGAAAACTTCGACCCAACGTCATGAAGCGTAACAGAAGACAAGCTGCCATCACCAAGCATGTGCAGGGTACGTTTCATGGGACATACACGGCCAGCTGATGGCTAATTGATTGTAGATATCGATAAACGCCGCAAGTTCATGTTGAAGTTGGCAAAGTGCCTACTTAGCTTCGGTGCACCTTCCCATCGCATCGAATCACAGCTGTCCACAGCATCTCAGATTTTAGATGCCAGAGCTGCATTTGTTCACATTCCTAATCTTATCATTGTCACCTTTGGCGACGAAGACATAGCCTCCGTCGAGACCCATTTTGTCAAGGCTAATGGTCGCATCGCTCTAACCTCATTACACGGAGTTCACCTCATTTATCGCAAGGTTCTTCATGATAAAATGACCGTCGAAGAGGGAACCAAGGGACTAAAAGATATCCTACATGCGCGCCCCGTTTACTCGCTTGGGCTTCGGTGCCTCTTTGCCTTCGTCTGTGCTTCAGCGATATGCGCCATGGCATTCGGGGGTTCCATAATTGACATGTGGATAGCTGGCTTCTGCGCGTGTGTCCTGCAATACTTGGGACTCAATGCTGCGTCAAAAAGCGCCATGTATGCTAATGTATATGAGTGGGTTCCTTAACATTCAGTGTGTTTCTTTTCTGACGAGGAAATATTCAGGATCACAGTTGCCATTATCGTCTCCTTTGTCGCGCGAGCGCTTAGCACTATTCCCGGCAATTTATTCTGTTACAATGCGATCTCCTCGGCCGGCGTCGTTCTCATCCTGCCCGGCTTTACCATTCGTAAGCTCTGAAAGCGAACTTGCTTTTCTATCATTCATGTGGTCCGCAGTCATCAGTGCCCTGGAGCTGACATCCCGGAACATTCTCTGTGGATCTGTCCGGATGGTTTACGCAATCATATACACTCTATTCTTGGTAACGAATTTACTTTCGAATTCTTTGGCAAGGTTCTGACGATTCTGCACGATTAGGGCTTTGGGCTAACCATCGGGTCCGACCTCTATCTTGTCGTAAACCCGCATGCGCGGCGAGCTCTCGAGAAATCCGCGATTCCCAATTACAAGATGTTTCATGGCTCTTTCCAGGCACGGAACGGTTCCTCTACACTCTCACATTCTGTATTTGGCTTTGCAAAAGCACCTTCCCTCGACAGAAATTACATGCTTAGAGGTATCTTCGTCCCCTTTGAGATTTACGAGATGCTGATTATCCCTAGGCTGTCACAGGGATCCAGAGTGGCCGTGGTGGAGACAGCCCGTCCCATGGTGGACCTTGTTCGTCCTCGCACCTGTCTACTCCATCTGCTCGTCTCTGTCTAACCTACAAAAGCTTTGGAGCTGGCAGCTGGTCGTGATGGTTGTGTTCGCTTGCTTGGCCTTCGTTGCTAACAGGCTTGGCAACATATTCTTACCGGACGATGGGGACCTCGTGTCCGCGGGTGGGGCTTTGGTCATCGGCCTACTTGGCAATGTCTACTCGCGAGTGGTTCGTGGGACGGCTTTCACTTCGATGGTCACAGGAGTCCTTTTCCTAGTACCCGTAAGCGCATGTATATTTCCCCTCTGCAGCTTCTGACCGTCCCTCGTAGTCTGGTATTGCTCAAGGAGGTGGCCTCATCGACACAGACCAGAATACGACTCAGCAATACTCATCAGGCTTCTCCCTCGCCATCCGCATGATTCGCGTTGCTATTGGAATAACTGTCGGCCTCTTCGTCAGCCAAATATTCGTCTACGCCCTGGGACGACGAAAAAATGCTGCACACTTCGCCTTCTGACGCTATACACTTGTAGCAATAGGTTGTATTATTGTGAGTGTATTATACAGATCAGAACGACGCCCCAGAAGTTAGCCATCGCAAACCAGGCATGGACAGATATCTCCAATTCGTCTCTATACATTACACAGAAACCATTCTACGAGTAAGGATTACAAGATTGTTCCAAGATTAGGAGCTACTCCTTGATGCTAATGAAAACGACATGTGCTGTTCTAAATAACTTACGACCCAAAGAGCTGATTCAGCTCCTCCATCCGACGTTGTAACATATCAGCCTTGCTGAAGTTCTGACCCAAGGTCATGTTGGCTAATTCGGTCTTCTTCCGCTGAACTTCCAGTAGACGATCTTCGATAGAGTTCTCGATGATGAGTTTGACAGTCGTGACTGGGCGCGTCTGTCCAAGGCGATGCTGGATAATGTCAATTGAGTGTGAGCAATGGACCAAATGGACAGCGCGAGGGACACACAATACGGTCAACAGCCTGATTCTCCACTGCAGGGTTCCTGTGGGTGTTCTTTAGCTTTGTTCTGGAAAGGAGCGACAACAATCGCACCAATAGGGATCCATTAAGTAAACTCGCTGTGCGGCAGTAAGATTCAAGCCGACACCACCGGCCTTTAAGCTGACTAGAAGAACTTCGCAGCCTGGGTCGTACTTAAGGGCTTCCATCGCTCGTGTTCGATCGTCACGTTTCATGGTTCCGTCCAACCTGTCGTACCGAATACCAGCTGCCTCAAGAGCATCTTCGACCCTGTAAAGACCGTTAGAACAGAAATTCGGGGGGAAATAGGACCTGCCATACTTGTCAAGCATTGTTGTCCACTGTGAGCTACACAACCAAGGATCAGCGTTGTTCTCAGCAATCCAGGAGATATCACTTACAATACCACAGTCTTGACGACGCCATCATCGAGTCGTTTTCCCTGGTCATCAACCATCTCCACCTCGATGGAGTCGGGGTCGAAATTTACCGAATACGGATTGCCTTTCGAAAATTGAATGAGATCGCTGAGTAAAGCCTTGACCTTGGTAGACGCATGGAATTTCTCCAAGCCGGCCCCCTTCTTTCTCTTCTCGCGCTTGCCCGCTTTCTTCTTCAGCACCAAGTCTTGAGGTTGGCAATCGGGGCGCACTTGTATTGCGTCCTGGGGTGCAAGGCCAGTTTGGCATGCGGAACATGATCGTCGAGTGTCCGGTGGTACTTCCGGCCATCCAGGACATATACATTGGCGATAACATGCAATGCAGAAGAGATGTTGGCAACGGGTTAAGACGAGACATGACGCCGACGGACTGCTGGCCCTCGTTGGGGCCCGAGACGACGCCGTCCCTTTTGCCTTCCTGCCGCGTTTGGGCGCCGATGGTCCATCGACATCCATACAAACCCCGCCCTCCATCATCTGCTGCGACTCCGAGTTGACGCAGAGCTCCTCCCCGCACTCGACACACTGCGTTGTTGCTGCCTCTCGAAGCAGCGCAACGATCGCCGCCGCGCGGGCTGGATTTAAGCCCTCTTGTGCGATAGCAGCCGCGATGTCCTCGTAGCTGCTTGGCTCCGTCGACTGACCCGCTCCCAGTCCCTTCCCTTCTACAAGCTCGAAATGATCGCATATCTGCCGCAAGCGTAAGATCTTCTGCAAGATCCCGACATAGTTCTTCATCACTTCGTTCTTGTTCGACAGCTCGTTGAACTCGGCCTTGGACTCGGTGAAGAACTGGTCGTAGATGGTTTGTTCGTGCGGCTCAAACTTGAGGTAGCGGAGTTCGTCACGGCGAGGTGGGAGATTGAGGATCCTCTTGCCGTCTGTGGTTCTCGTCTCCTTTGTGCGGCGCAATGTGATACACTTCATGATGGTTTGCAGTCGCGCAACGCCAAGGGACTGCCCGTACTTGACCGGAGTGCCAATGTATTCCGTCCAGATGTTCTTGTCGTCGAAGGGATCCAGACGAAGGAACTTGATCAAGGCGAAGACGTCGTCAAGCTTGTTCTGGACTGGTGTACCGGTTAAGCAGAGACGACGGTCGGCCACTAAGTCGCATGAGGCACGGCTTCCTACCGTTCCTGTTTCCTTGATGGAGCTATCTCTTAGTTAGCATGTATTCGTGAATGCTAGTCAGTTAACATACTGAGCTTCGTCAAGGACAACTCTGAACCAGTGGATCGTCTGCAATGCACTCGTGGCTTCCGTCGCAAAATTAGAGCACGACTTTTTCCGCTTCATGCCTGCTCTCTTCGGTTTGGGTAGCCGTACCACCTGATTCCCTCGCTCGTCAATCTCGATGCCCGCAAAGCCCCCGTCGCTGTCTCCATCGTCGTCCTCATCCGCCTCGACCGAAGTAATGCTACGGTTCTGCTTGGAGTATTCGGACGCCAAGGTTGCGTATGTGGTGATAACGGCATCAAAGTCCGCAAGGAAAGCAGCGTCAGGTCGACGGGCATTTCCGTGGTACACGTACACGCGCAAAGGCTTGCCACCTTTCTGTCGATATGAAGGCCTTGGGTCGGTGCCCGCCTCAGGCTGGGACGACAGAGTCTGCGATGAGGGCGGTGTCGTAGTTCCGGTCATATTGGTGGCCGCCGAGCAACTCATCCCACCCCCACCCACAACAGCCACTTCCCCTCGCCAATGCTCCCGAAACTGATCTTCCCAGTTCGATACGGTGGACAAGGGGCAGATGATAAGCGTCGCCCGACTCTTCGCCTTGATGCGACAGGCACGCCCATATTCGGCCTCGGCCTTATCTTGCGCCTTCGCCGCTTTCGCCTTTCCCTTGCCGGTATACGACGGCTCCAAAGGATCAGGCATTCCCCAAACACTTCCTGCAAAATGTGCAGCCGACAAAGTGTCTTCAAGGAAACTTCGGTCCGGAGGGGGAGGTGGCGCAGGTAACGGCTCAGAAGCAAAGACATGGGCCGAATCGAGAGTGGCTGCTATTAAAGAAACACACGTGATCGTCTTGCCAAGACCCATCTGTTCGAAGCAAAGCGAGCAATTCCTTTAGCTGAGTCAGGAACGGATGGAAAGATAAACCTACATCATCAGCGAGAATAGCACCTTTGGCTTCTTCTGGTTCCTGGTAAACCTCCTTCTGAGTAACGATATGGAACCAGGACGATTGCCCCGTGTGCGGATTAATCCGTAACTGCCACAGAGACGAGTAACGGCCATCAAAACATCGTTTCTCCCGTTCGCGCTCAAGAAGAAAGGTGAGCGCCTTCTTCTGATGGGGATAAAGAGGCGTCCCGACTTCGAACACTATCATAAAATGGGAGAAGTCAGTGTGCACGAAGGAAGCGTTCGTTAAGAAGAGAATTTACCGGGTTCTGTCTCGGGAAGTTCATCTCCGCTCTTCAAACTCTTGAAAAGTTCGTCGACTTGGCTCCTTTGAACTTCTAGCGTCTTTCCCGATACCGCGGGAGTACTCCAACGGGAGCTATTTCCTCCTGGACCTGCATACCCTGGGCGGGCGGCTGGCAGTGGTTGACGACTATGTCCTCCAGGCGGGGGATTATGCGGGTTGCAGTAATGGTAGTTGGTTAGACGTTGGATATCATATGGAGGGGATGGATGATCAAGGAATAATCCGCACTGGTGCAGATAATTACCGACGACAGATATGTTGCCTTTTGGAGTGTAGACAAGCATCTGCAGCGGTAAGATAGGGAGCTACCGAACAGTGAGGACAATTATAAAAGACGACAGGTCAGAGGGTTCAGATATGCTCACATTTGGCATGCCACGGCGCACTTTGGCGTCTAGTCGGATAAGACCTTTTCCTAGCATTGGGCCAAGGTGAGCGGCTACTTTCTGTTCGACTACGGCAAAGGCCTCCCCCTGGGACATTTCGCCAGAGGGACTTTTACCGGGCGGTGCTTTGATATGAATGGTTTCTGTCGAACCAGGCTTGTGAGGGTTATGCTCGTACTGCAATCGTACGTTTGCCCAATCAGCTTCAACCCTAGTGGGATCCTGTGTCTCGAGATATGGCACAGGATAAAGAACAAGGGCGGTAACAGTAAGTTGGCCGATGCAGACGGGCGTCTTCGGAGGAAGATCATCAGGAAGTGCATTGGCCACGGGTGGCCGAAGCCGGGGACTAGATGGGGGAGACGGAGAACCTGTGAGATCAATCACTTGATTGTTTGATGGTGCAGAGGAAGAGGAGCGGCTTGACATCGGTTGCGGCATTGCGCGGGGACCTGGTGGAAAGTGAGCGGAGGATGAGTGATGCATAAACGCATGAGGGTGTGGATGCGGGTGCGAGTGACCAGCAAAGACGGGTCGATAACCAGACGAGGAGGTGTGATTCGAAGGAAGGGACTGGGAGTACTGCATAGGCGGATGCAGTACGCTCGGCTTCATTGGAGGAGAGTGATATGACGGTGACTGCTGAGGTAGCGGAAATTTGGGAACATGCGACGGAACTGAGTGCTGCTGTTGTGCGGCGGAGTATATTGGATCGTAAAAGATGCTTTGTCTGGGCGGTGGAGGGGCAAAATCCTGCCTTTGACGTCTAACTTCGGGACGAAAAGAGGTTGTCGGTGGTGGCGAATCATCGTCATCTAGCGTCAGGTCGATGTGATTTGACTGGTTAAATGGAGAAATAGACAAGTTCGATAACGACGGCGTTGAACCCGAGGCAGCATGGGTGGCCATCGTGCATGACAGAGAGGAAGAAAGCGAGTTTGGCTGTCCAAGGACGAGTCTTGAAACGAAAAGTAGTGCTTCAGGTAGTTCCAAACGTAGTTTCTTTGGGAGAAGTTAGACGCCGCCTTAGACCTATGTCTATTCGACTTCTCCTCATAGCACTGCTCGGCACACCATCTTTCATCTAGCCCCCCCCTCCGAATGAGTAAGCGACTTTCCCACGCTCCATCTTCCATCTGCAAGCATTCCACGCGCACTCGCTCAGTCAGAAAAATTCATCATGACAACTTTCTCAGTCAGCTAAGTCCGTCTTCGGTCCCGTTTGCCACATACCCCTCTCCACGAAATGGTTTACCCTCCGCCGTTCAGCTAACTTATCCTCATTTGTACTCCTCTCCTGCCGAAACGCGAACATAGATCTGTCATGATCATCATCGTAGTACTCGTTCACATGATAGATAGGTCGTTATTCAGGAGAAGCTCTTCAGCACTTGTAACGATTTTCTCGGGCGACAGACCCGATAAATTCATCCATAGTCAAAGTGCATCGTGCCATCCGTGACCCCTTCCAGCTCAACATGCCTTTTTGCATGGATTCTTATAATAGTGCTCTTCGGGCGCACTCAGATCTGATTCTCCGGTGGGAAAACAGGCCTGAAAACGCCCGGAAAGCACTATTGTGAGAGTCCATTACCGTCAGTGTTCTGCGAACACCGAGAATGCTTTCCCGGTTCCAATGTTATCCGCCTGATGCCATATCAATTAGAATTGACGACTGTCACGAGGAGAACCAGCCAAACGCACGAGGTGCCCAGCCCATCGCGTAGTATGCCGCTCTGGCTGCTTGTTCTTTTGCAATCTGCTTACTCGGCCCTGATCCCTTGCCTTTTTCTATTCCGTTGACTTCGGCGATTACTCGCACTTAGTGACATTGCCAGGAGATTAATTGACCATTTTGGGCTCACCGACACAGCTGATGTTCCATTGGCCGGCGTGTGGAGGTCCCACTAATGTAGCTGGATACTCCACGCTCAGACCACGCTGCATAGCCGTTTGATTGAAGAGTGGCAGGAATGCCGAATGTGGCTGCGCGGGCGCTAGAGGGTTCGGGAAGCTCGGGAAGCTCGGGAAGCTCCTGGGTGGAGGCGGTAATGGAGGCGGCATACTAAGCGGCGGAGCAGGTTGAGCGTATGGGTTATAATGAGTGGGAGCCTGGTAACTAGTCGAGATAGATGGTAGGGCGAATTGTAATGGATGGGTCGTAAACCCTCCTGAGGAAGGATCTTCGACTTTGGGTCTCTTGCTCTCTTGCTCCTCAAAGTCCGCAGGCCAAAGATCAAACTTAGCTTTGTCCTTGAACACACTAGCAGAGAGTCGCAGGAGTCCCCCGATCCATTTTTGCACTATCGTGAGTCCGTGCTCGTTGAAGACGGCACCAAGATATGCAAGAAATAGAAGACGACCTTGCTGAATCGCAGCTTTATCCTCGGTCTGACGGGGTGGGTCAAGGGTAGTACATACCTCAGGCTCCCCTAATGATGATTGGAACGAGGAATCGTAACGTAGCTCGTCTCGAAGTCGATAGAAATTTGCCCAAGTATCGATAATATCCTCTGACAATAATGCCTTTCTCTGGGTCTTGGGAAATATCGTCTCAGTGTTCCTAAATCAAATGCCACAAGCACCCACCTCGATCTCGCTCTGTTTCAGCTTTGGTTTCCTATAGAACAGCAATTGCGTGGTCATCGCCTCCAATATATGGTGCCCAAGAACCGATAAACGGTCGTTGTCCCGATATCTGGCGTGGCATGCGAGTCGAAGGGATCTGTGCGTAAACACCTCTAGCATAATTTCTCCAGAAAGCTTGGGTAACTCTGGGAGATCTTCTGGAGGAGCATCGGGCGGCTCTACGTATGTCACAGATCGTGAACGCTTGCGAGAGCTAGTGCTCGCACCGACATCGAGGAGCGCCTCAACTTCCATAGGTGATGGATCTCTGATATTGAAGTTTCGGAGACGAGGTGTGAGCACCATCAACTTGAAGGCGAGTGACGCGGAGATTCAGCTTGGTGCAAATGTTTATATTTGTCGAGCACGCTGCGCGAACAACTTCAAGTCGAGTCAACTAGGTGGATGGTGAGAGAAAGTGGATTCAGGCTGTCCACACGAAGAGGAGCTATGCCGTCAACGAGGTATTGCACGTAAGTTACACATGACCAACTTCAGTATGGTGGGTATAAGATACAGGAGCTACAGTACGTTAAGACTCTACGGCCAGGTGTAAAGATTATAGCACAGCGTAGAATACGCAAGGTAGATTTCTACTTGTTTGGCGGCCTTCTAAGGGGGAAGTGAAACACGATCCAGTTCAGGCTGGCGCTTCACATATTGCATGGCGTCATTGTGGGTACCGGCGTCCCCAACTTTAAGCTCTCTCTGTTGTTGCTTCTGCTGCTTTAGGACGCGTCTGAGAATCTTGACGGTTCGCTCTTGCGAAGGGTCTTCAGACAGTCGCTTAATATGCTTCGCAATGCTGAAATTGAAATGAGAACGGGAGCCAAGCCGATACTGTGAACGTGAAGCTACCTCGGAGGGCCCTCGGCAACAGTCGGGCATTCTCTAACGGGATGGTGAGGCCCACGGCATATGGGACAGCGCGAAGGCCCGTTCGGTTTCTGCTTCTTCGAGGTTGAGGCCTCTGGCACTGGTTCAGGCGAAGAGACGCGCTTGGACGGAAGCACGGGTGAAGGTGAAGAGGGGCTGAAATCGAAGGCCGGGAGAGCAACTATCTTTCCTTTGCCCCGGGAGTCGGAATTGAGCATATCCTGCTTGTGTGCAGGCACTGGCGGACGGGGTGGAGGAACCAGGGGGGAGTCAGGGGGAGGGGGCTTTTGGGTTTTAAGTCGTGGGGGTGCGATCGAGGAGGCGCCCACTTTCGAGGACGATGTGCCAAGTCGATCTTGATGGGATTTGTGATGCTTTGAATCCGATTTGTGCGATTTCTTCGACGTCGACTTTGATTTCTTAGTGTCGACAAGCTTTAGCGGTTGACCTGCCAGAAGATGTCCGTCACCGCGGTCATACAACTCTTGCTCGATGGCGTCGATGGCTGCTTTCTACACTTATATGTAAGAATACACTCCTCCAAACTATGACGTCGATACGCACCCGCTCAGCCCAAGGTTCATCGTTGACATGACTCATCAGGATGTCGCGGAATTCGACCAGATTTGCCGAGCTCTCGGTCATGATGCAGACTCCAGACCCGTGGACCTGTCCGCACAAACCGCACGGCTGCTCGTCGTCGTCGTCTTGGAGGGCAGACCTGTTATGTATAGGCGAGAGTGGGGCAGGGGGAGGCTCGCGGTAATGGGGCTGCTTCTTGAGCTTCACTGGGGCCAGTAGGGGTTCTGGGTCAACGTCCATGGATTCTGTCGTCGCGTCGGTGTCATCGCCACGACTACCAACGACAGGAGATCCAGTGTAGGCATCAGAGTCTGACGATTCACCAGACTTAAACGGACGGTGTTTCTTCTTGTTCTTCCCCTTGTGCTTGTCGGGAGTGTCTTCCAAGCCATCGATGAAGTCCAATTGTTGCTGCAGGATAATGATGAGACCCATGAAGGCATACTGTGATTAAAATCACACCTGAGGGAACGCCGCTGCGGCTTTTCGACGGACTCCACGGCCCGTTACTTCTTGCTCTCGAGCAGCACCTTTGGCAGCTGCTATGCGCTCCAACGCCTGGGCCCACGAGTCTCCCTGCTCAGTATCCGGCAGGATGTCCCCGACTTCTTCGAGCATATCCTTCTCCGCTGCCCATACCTTCGCGAAGCTGAACTTCATGCCAGGCTCGGTAGCGACGTCTTGCTTGTCACCCTGGACTTCAGTTTTCTCAATGAGCTTGTCTAGGTCATTGTCGGTATCTGAATGAAGTCAGTTTCACTTTCGTCCCTCCGATAATTGTAAAAGAATACACACAAACAATATCCTTGGAACCCCGCTCTCCTTCCTCAAAGAGCGCTTTGGCGCCGAAGGTGAGGATGGATTTCAAATCATCGCCACCGCTCTCGCCATCGTCCATTTTCTGGACGATGAGATGGTCGAGTACAAGCTTCTTCTTCCCTGCCTGCATAATTCGCTCTACGCGACGTCAATGGGGCACGTTGCAAATAGGTAGTGTAACGTACCTTCGGCGGAATCCTTGACCATGAGTTTGAAGACAAGGCAAGTTTTCTGTTGACCATAACGATGTGAGCGAGCGATAGCCTATCAAAGTGATAAGAGTCTGAACGACGTTGAATTACTCGGTAGCTCACTTGGAGATCCTGGTGCGGATTGAAGTCAGGATCGAAGATGATGACAGTGTCAGCAGTGTAAAGGTTGATGCCAACCCCGCCAGCGCGAGTGGTGAGGAGATATATGAAAATATCAGAGTTAGGCTTGTTGAACTCGTCCATGCCCTTTTGCCTAGTAGCTTGCTTCGTGTCGCCATCCTGGAAAAGTCGTTAGCAATCGAGCGGCTTCGAAAACGATTTGTCATACGAGTCTTAGGTACTTGTAGCCCTCTCCTATGAGGAAGTCTTCCACGACGTTGAGAGCTAGGACAAACTTGGGGCACTCGGTGAGGAATGGTTCGGTAAATAAGGGGAGAGTAGTGCTTACCTGGCTGAACAACAACACTCGATGCCCTCTCGCCTTCAGTTTGGGCAACAGCGACCTAAGCAACCGAAGCTTGGCGCTAGCATCGATCAGTTTTTCGTGTGCCTCAAGCGGTTGAAGACCATGAGGCTCGATGTCCTTGGAGATCAAGTAGGGGTGTTGTATGCATCTATGGCGTTCTTTAGAACATACAAGGATAAAGGCATGAAAACCACGTACTTTCTTAACTGCATTAGCATGTTGTTCATGTTCGCCCTTGTCTTGGTATTCCCAGTCTTGACGGTCGACGCTTGAGTGAGGCTTCTCAGGATATCCAGGTTCTGACCTGTAGGCATCGCTCAGCATCTTGTTGGCCAGTAAAAAGTAAAGGGCGCACTAAGAATCGACCGGTAGATCTCCTTCTGCAGCGGAGCCATTGAAACGGGGACAATGACCTCATTCTAGTCAATGTCTTCAGCGTGGTTCCCTTCACAAAGAGGGGGGGGGGGGTGCAAACCTTCGGCGGAAGCTGGAGGACTTCGCTCTTGATGCGCCGCAAGAAATAGGGCTTTAGTTTCCCGTGCAGCTCTCGCACCAACTCTTCGCTGAGCTCTTCATACTCTCTCTCAAGGGCTTCGAGGTCCTTCCAGTTTTCCGAGTCGAGAAAATTCATCAAGTTAAATAACTCCCGGATATTGTTGTTTAGTGGGGTCTAGAGGCGGGTGTTGAGCTGCAAGCCACAAGGACGAGCAGATAGCTTACCCCGGTCATGATAACGCGGTGCATCGTGTTCAGCTCGTTGAGCTTTTTGAACAGAAGACTGGCGTCGCTCTTCACTGAAGTAAAGTATAAGTCCATGACTAGTCTCTGTTTAAGACTATTACTCACGTCGTTGACCTTCGTCAACCACAAGCACTTCCCAACGAGGTGTGTTCTTGAAGACGGTCGCGAAGTCCTTGGGGTTGGTAACAGTCTCATACGTGGTGACGAGCACATGATACTTAGGTTCGGACGTGCTCTTCTTTGTAGTATTGTGGAAGAGCTCGTATTTGATGACAACGTCCCTTGACTTGGCTTCGCCGTAGAACGGCACGACCCTGAGCCTTGGGGCCCAGCGGGAGAACTCGCGAACCCAGTTGGTGACGGTGGAGTTCGGTACGACGACGAGTGCGGGGGCTGCCTTGAACTTCTCGATTAACGTCCCGAGGAAGGTGACGATTTGCACCGTCTTGCCCTGCGAAAGAAATCAGCGAGTGGGAGGAGGGAGTCGATGAAACCACGGACTAAACCCATTTCGTCAGCTAATATAGAAGGCTGATGATTCCACCAATTGTCGCAAAGCCAGTTGAATCCATCAATCTGGAATTTCATGAGCTTTAGCTGACTGCTCTGGCCCAGGTCGGGTTGCTGATCCTTGGCTCGCGCGAGAGCGAAGGCGTCGTACCCGTGTCTGACACGGCTCTCGAGTTGTTTAATATCCTTCTGCGTCTTCTTGACAAAGACCGTTCGAGAGTCGATAAAGTACTGGAAGGCTCTTTGATAGGCGGCATAGCCAGGCTCCCCTCGACGTGGCGGCGAGTCCCATGTGGCTAAAATGAAGATGAGTAACGGTATCCTGATAGTACCGCTGGACGCACTAACCTTCATCATACCCAAGATCATCCCATTTGATGAACGCCCACACGACTCGGTCGACAAGCTCTACGTCCAGCTCTTCCCTTGTCCTCGCCGACCACTCATCCACGTCTTCCATCAACGCTTCCTCGGGCTGTTCACCGTCTGTGTAAGCCCTCTCCAGCTGTTGTTGAATCTCCGGGGGCAAGTGCTCCTCCTCTTCGCCGTCGCTAATCACGATAGCGTTCTTCTTCGACCCCTTGCCTTTTGCCTTTGACGTCGATTTGGACGGAGGATGCCAGAACCGCACATCGAGAACACGGTCAATGGTCTTCCAAGCTGGGGGGATTCTACGCTCTGCGTCCTTCAACGGACTAAGCGAAGTCGCCTTCGGCTTGGCTTGCGCTTCGACTTCGGGAGTAGCCTCGGTTGAGTCGAATGCAAGGGGCTGCCCGTTGGCATCAGGTGATTTATCGACGTCCATAGCTGTCTCGTCTGTGACCGGCTCGTCAAGAAGAGGGACTTTGGAGCCAGATACAAGGAAGTTCTTCAGCTTCGAGGGGCTCGTGGAGAGCAGCCACATATGTGGGACCCATGTAGTTCGTCGATAGCTTCGGTCATTCCACTTCACGAGATATTCTCGTGGAAGAGCAGATTTCACCTCTGGGGGACCTGACCACTTTGGCTCGACGGCGTTGGGAGGATAGGGGCGCCACGCAAGGATCTTGTCTAGCCCGTAGACATATGAGGCGCAGTCGGCGCAACGCCAGCCGGTTTCGGCCTGGTAGTAGTATGCGATGTCTGCGTCCTCTGTTACGCCACCGTCAGGGTCGGGCAGGTGACCGTAGTGAGCGAGACGTTTGCAGGAGAAACATCTGTAAAGGAGTTCTCGGGGAGGCTTCGATAACGCGTCTTTTTCATCGGCTTCAGTGGGGAGAGTGCCGTCGGCCATCTCGGCGTCCTCGGAAGCATCAGAAGGCTTGACGGCGGGGCTGCCGCTCTTTGCCGGTTCAAGGCGAGAACCAGCCAGAGGCTGCTTGGTGGTGATAGATGCGTCAGGCTCCAAGGCTACCTCCAAGCATCCCATACAAATCCCGCCTTTCATGCATGGTCCGCAAATAAATTCTGTGGTCTGGTCGATGGTGAGCTCTTTGCGATCTGGCAGCTCGTCGGGTGGTGGCTCGCTGTTTTCATCTCCTTCACCCCGTTTCGCTTTCCACTCGTCTTTATCACGGGCACGGGCTGCTCGCGTGATCTCATCTCTCTGCGTTTTGGCGAGACATCGCCAGTGAGCTACGACTGGACATTTGAGGCTACAAGAAGAAAGACGTTAGCCGTATGAACATGAATTCGAGTCTCTAAGCATTCCGAACCATCGAACCCAGCCACCAAGACCTTGTATGCGCTCTTCTTCATCCTCCTCAGGCTCGTCCTCATCGCCGCGACTCTTTCGCCTGCCCTTCTTGGGCTTCTTCGCAGCTTTCAGCTGTTCATGCGCAGGACGTTTATGGCACTTCTCGCATACATCTCTGTGTGCTCGAAGGGCTTCAGTGGCCTCGTCGTCATAAGGGTCGAAATCGAGGTCCTTGATATCACGGAAATGACCGTATGCAGGACGTGCGGTGGCGGATCGCTTCTTTTTGGGCTGCTTCACCGCCTCGTGGGACTTGGATTTGCGGCGAGAGCTTCCGCTGCGATATGCATCCCCGTCAGTCTCTTCCTCGTCACCAACAAAGTCATCCGCAAGGTTAGACCGTGCAAGGTTGCGCGAGCGACCTGACCGCCTGGTAGGGATAATTTCCACTTCTGAGTCGTCCTGACCATAGCCACCCAGCTCGTCGCCTGAATCCGAACCTGACTGTGCCGGCCGCACACGGGCACCGCGCAGTTTCTTTGGGCTGAACGGAAGCTTGCTCTGTACCACTTTCTTATTCCTGGCAGTCGTAGCGCGAGTAGATCTGCGTGTAGGGGCTCTGCCGTCGTAGTCCTCGTCGTCACTCCTGTCGACGTCTTCCTCCTCCTCTTCATCTGAGACGTCCGAAAGGGGTGATCCGGATCGTGCGGAATAGGAGTCTGACTTGGCGCTACCAGAGAACGTGCGTGCAGTAGCGTTACGACCGTTGGGGCTAAATGTAACTACACTCCTCATCCGCGAGTCCGGGTGAATAGTATGGGAGGACGGGTCGAATGGCTCGAGTATCCCCTCGTCCTTTCGTTGTTCTAAGCCAAGTCATGAGTTTATCCGATATACACACTAGCGCGTAAGACGCACCATAATCGTCGACAAGGTCCTCATACTGAGCCTTGAACTCACGTGCAGGCAGCTAATCACGAGTTAATCTTTCGTAAACGTCTAAATAGAGCGATGACTGACCTTGTGCGCGAGGCCATCCTTGAAACGCACGAAGTAGAACAGTGTTGTCAGAGCCTTGTCGTTATATTCGCCAATGATGGTCTCTATATCATCGCGGCCGAATTCTAAACCATCTTTGAGGTTTTCTGGGACGTTCTCGTATAGCCGTTTGGTAGACGGAGATAGCCTCGGTGGTTCTATATAAAAACCCAGTTTCCGACGCGTCGGCGTCTTGACCTGAGGGAGCTCAATGATTGGGGACGATGACGCGGGGGGCTCGCTGGAGGGAGGTAGAGAAGAATATTTGGGAGGAGTAAAGAGGAGTAGGGGGTCAGAGCTTGGATTTGCCATCGTCGAAATGCGCTCAACTGGCTCAACAGGAGTCGCTGGGCGTTGAAAAGGCGCGTTGTTTTCGACACGCTCTCAAGATGCTACTTACGTGAACGCTTCTGGTAAACCCAGGACACGGCTTTGTCAGCAGTAATTAAAGCTATCATCACGTGACCTTATCGTACTGTGATTGGATAGGGACGCGTATCAGCCCAGGCCTCCAAGCACAAGGACGCAGACGGAAAACAGTCGGAATTACAGTGAGTTGGGGAGATGAAACGATGGAAGTCTATAGAGCACGCCAAGAAAATTTACAGAGTAATATGAATCCAAAGAAGCTGTCAAGTCCGATCAACAAACCCTGCTGATACAAGCCACTGGTAACACTGTCTCGCCACCTCCTCGCTGTGATCTTCCGTGATCTTGAGCGAAATGGTCCTCTAGGAGCGAGGCGAGAGACTCACTTATACAAAACGCATGTGGGACGCCAGGTCCTCCATGAACTATGTGGGCCTCATCACCCTTGAATGTCCTGAGGATCGTGTCCCTTGACTTGCCAACCCAATCGTCGTTCTGCGCGAAATAAAACCAAATCTTGTCTCGATGCTCGTTTAGAAGCTCAGAGTCCAGCTGACGGATGTTGAGCATTTCGTCGTGTGCCATTGTCATCGAAGCAAATATCGCCTGTGGTAACCGCAAGAACGAGCGGAGAGCATGTAGTGGTGCAAGAGGATATGACGGGAACAGTGTTCCAAGCAATCGGGTGGGCATATAATAGACAGCCCTTGCGATGTTTGCTGTCACGCGAGGAACAGGGGCGCGAAACAGCCACTGCAGGAAGAAATTCTACGTATTTGTGAGCAGCAGAGGGGAAGCGCGACGAACCGAAAGCTTTCGGCCGTTAGGAGTGCCTGCGATCTCCGCAATGGTTGGAAATAGAAGAAAGACGCCAGAGGTCGCGCCAGGTCGTAGCTTGAAAGCCTTGACCAAAAGATTGAGTATCTGCGGTGACTGTCCACAGGGCGCTTACCTGGAGGGCAAGCCAGGCTCCTACACTATGTCCAGCCAAAACAATGTTCACGGATTGGCCAAAGGTCGATTTCACGGCATCAATGACCCTGAGGACATTCTGAATCTGACAGGTCAGGCCAAGCTGGGAAGAATCAAGACGATGTAATGGATACTGCGAGTCTAATGAGGGAGCATGTCCGACATGGGAATGAATAAGAATGGCGAGTCTGCCCGAGGTATCGTTACTATAGACCTCATTGAGGAAAGGGGGGTAAAAGTCTATGATTCCGGGGTTTCCTGTGGGGACACGAGATGAATTATGAGCGAGAGTATGAAGCGACGTACACACCTGGAACGAAGAAGAATACTGTTTGAGGAATGGCATCGGCGACCTTGCATGGCCACCAGTGCACGTTAACTGGCCGAATGTCATCGCTTTCCGGGAAGACTGCACTCTGATACGTTTGATTGCCGGATGAATCGTCTGTGGCGCTCTGGAGGAAAGGAGGAAGTCGGCTAGTACTTCCCGGGCTGTCGTGACCTGACGAAGGCATAGTTGTCGCGCATAAGGGTATCTATCTCAGTGCAGTTGTGCGGCATGTCTGTCGCGACCCCCTGTAATTGGCGCCCGCGCTACGGCTTCCCGATTTGGGAAATACGAAACCACTGTGTGCATGGTCCAATTGGTTTCGACTGCCAACCAAAGTAAGTTTGGCGAAGTTCGTCACGAGGGTGGAGAGTCGAGGTTGAAATCAGCGGCGATGTCTCGTGTACCGACTTTACCTTTGGAACCTCAAAAGCGAAATCGCGCACCATCCATATCCAATCCTATTCCAAATGGTCTCAATTACCCAACAGCCTTGCCAACCACGAGGCCCCTTCAGATCGCCAGGCCCCCCTCACGGCCAACAACACCAAGCAACAGTACATTCAATTCGTCCTCGCCAAAACCAGCCGTAATCTCTTCCCCGAAAGGCCCAATGCGTCCTCAAAGGTCGGACCTCAGACCACGCCAGGCTTCCGATTATTCCGCCTCCGAACGAGCATCCACATCCTCTCGTGTAACCAATGATCACAGCGCAAGGGAACGCAGGGACAGCTCTAGCACCACACGCTCAGATGCTTCCATCCAACCGCAGCGACCTCGCAACGGAAGTCTGACTATGGGGAATAGGTCTCGTCTCGATCCCCCTCGCTCAGCAACCAATGACTCCAGTATATCACCCATATCTCCTGCGACGACCTCTCCTGCACTATCCGCTGTCATGGCCGCTTTCAAGGATGCCGGAGATGCCAGTGCTCGAAAACGCACAATGACGAATGGCACTGATGAATTTGACTATGAGCGTCACAGAAGAATGGAGGTCGAACGGGAGAAGGCACGGCAGGAACGAATGAAGGAACGCATGCCTTTCCGGAAGCCTACCGGTAAAGCTAAAGCTGGGGACATCGATGGTGAGTACTCGTGCCCCGAACTACTACACTGCGCAGTATCGCTGCTTGCAAGGGTGAGTCGCTAAGTTGAACCCCAGCTGTCTTGGACCAGATCAAGGACGAGTGGGAGTTTGTCATCGATCCTGATGTAAGAACAGCGTCTTGCAGGTCTCACCGAGCTCTAACAAACCTTGCATCTGGCGGCGCAGTTTAACAATGTGGACCTTGCCCTATCTCTACTGGATGGATCGTCTACCGGCAAAAATATCGACTCGTTCAGAAAGACGAAGCTGATGCTTTCACAAGCACTGAAAGGATCTGTCGACAGTCAGTGCCTTTCCCTTACTCCCGAAACGGTGTATAACATGATGCCCTTGCTAGAACATTACAAGGCCTTCGCAGATGCGCTGCCGCACCATGCTGCGCTCTTGAACCACCTAGGACAAGCACAGACCCAAGTACAGGAAACGCGTACTGCCCTGCAGGAGGCTAAAGAGTCTCTTGGTAGCAAACGTGCTGATCTTGTCCAACTATGGTCTCGTGGTCAAACCCTGGAGGAGATGATGCGATTGTTGGACCAAATGTGAGGCAACACATTTTCCAAATTCGTTTAACCGAGTACTGAACTACACTATAGCGAGCATCTGAAATCTGTTCCTGACGCGCTAGAGACTCTCATATCGGAAAAACGCCTAATACAGGCGTCTGTGCTGCTAATACGAAGTCTCAAACTCATAAACAAACCTGATATGCAAGAGATCGGTGCTGTTGCTGACCTAAGAAGTTATCTCGTCGGCCAGGAGACAGTAAGATGCCTCCACTCTCCCCCTATCTGCACGGGGCTCACTATCTACAGGCACTCCGAGAAATCCTAGTGGACGAGCTTCACAACCACCTCTATCTCAAGTCCTTCTGGTGTGAAACGCGATGGGCTGCATACACCCCCAATCAAACAACATGTGCGTAGTTGTTATGCCCCTGTAGTGACATTGCCCTAAATTAAGACACCCAGTCCTGAAAGTCGAGTTTGAAGACGAATCTGCCTCATCAGACGCGCCGAATGGCGCAATCCGAACTCCCGCCACCTCCTTTCCACATAACTCCTCGTCGACGCGTCTATCTCGCTACCTTAGCAATCTCACGACACGCCCGAACGATCCTCCCCACGATCTCGACGACACTAATTTCCAGAGTAGCGCGGTTGTACAGGAAATGTCGACGTCGATATCTGCCTCAGGGTCGTCTTCGTCTAACCTTGCAGCTTTGACTGGGACGAACTCTCTCCAAATGACCCAGGCCAACGCAAATCCCGAAGCTGACTCGTTTACATATATCGAGACACTGCTGGAGTCGTTGGCTATCCTCGGGAAGCTTGGGAGCGCTCTCGATATCGTCATGCAGCGACTTCAGAGCGAGATATATTCGTTGGTGGAGTCGACTATCGAAGAGGTTGAAGAACGCGCTGAGGAGTCCAAACGGAGCTCTGTTCTTCTCGCTACGGCGGGTCTCGGAACCAAGTCGGAGGGCGGATACATCTTCGTGTCTACTGAGCCTGCTGTTCTCAATTCTGTCCATGCGTCCCTTACTCCTAAAGGGATGTCAACGAGGGCGTCTGCGCTTCGACTTGCTGCGCTAGAGTCATCTTCGAAACATTATGATCAGGAGATTATGAGGGATCTGTTCTGGACGGTGTACTCTAAACTGGATGCTGTTACGCAAGGTCTCCGCGTAGTCTATGAAGTCTCGAATCGCATCGGATCTGTGAGTGCATCCTCACTTTCGCTCGCTGTTAATTTCAGGGAACCCAACCTCGCGTTTTTAGCGTCGAGACTTCAAAGACTCTTCAGGTGCAAAGCCTGGGTCATTATTCCCCATAGCTGATGTTTGGCTTCCAGTTCAAGCCGAGGTATACCTCTGAACTACGCAGTCATTATCTCCACTGACCACTTTATCAGGTTCGGACATTACTTCACGATCACTTGACAGATGAGGAACGGAGCGCCGTCGCAGGTCGAAACCCGATCACTTCTATTAACGAAGTACTTCGTGAAGGGCGCTTTACGCGCGATAGACTCAAGGTTCACTCCTTCCCCATCATTCATTCTCATAAGCAAAATACTAACTCACGTACTTTGCAGGGCATATTCCGATTTGCTGATACTGACACCAAAGCGACTGGCAAGGTCCTCCGGAGACACGAAGACGAACTCATGCGTGCTCTACGAGACACCATGCCAGGCCTCGTCCAAAGCTCCTCCGAGAACACCGTCCAAACCGCCTTGTCAACCGTCGGATCCGACGAACGCGTGCTCGGGGCGGGTCAACACCATCGTCTTCTCATCAGACCGGACGCATTCCACGTTAGCGTGCTGTTCCAGCCGACATTGTCGTTTTTGAGTAGGATTGCGAGTATTTTGCCGGACGGGATGGAGAGCGCGAGATCGGCGAGTGAGGTTTTGGATGAGTTTGTATTGAAGGTGTACCTCCCACAGCTGGAGGAGAAGATTTCGTTGCTGTTCCATCAGGCAGTTTCAAGTGGGAAGAACTTCTTTTAGTTGTTTGTTTTATGGCACTGACTGTCTGTTAGGTCCTGATGCATTCCAGCCCGACATCTTGTCGACACGGTTCAGCCCACAACCAATCCTCAAGGTACGCTCACCATAACCATAAGAATAACGACCTACTAACTCCCAAATAGGCGACCACACAGCTCATGGCTCTGATCAACTCGCTGTGTGCCATGCTCCGTACAACTCCATTCCACCGAGAAAAC
This sequence comes from Hydnomerulius pinastri MD-312, assembly GCA_000827185.1. Taxonomy (NCBI): domain Eukaryota; kingdom Fungi; phylum Basidiomycota; class Agaricomycetes; order Boletales; genus Leucogyrophana; species Leucogyrophana pinastri. Next base: position 94,636 of record KN839837.1, read on the forward strand.
TATTCGCGAATCATCGTCGGGGTCATCATCCAGTTCTACCAACGATGCAGCGATCGATTCCAGATCCTGGTTTCTAAAGGCGAGAGTGGAGACGCACCACCACCACCACCACCACCACCTTCACTAGCAGCTCAATGGGCACAAAAGTCGGAATTGAGCCCGTGTTTATCAGAGCTGTGTGCAACCGAGGTCAGCGCCTTGCGTTTTACCTGAAAGTTTGTCAGGAGCTCACCAATGGTTGCTAGGATCCTGTCATCAAGCAGCAGCTGTGCAGACAGGAGACTCATCTTGAGATGAGCTACCTTGGCCAGGCCTATGTCATAAAAACCGACCTCAATCCCTCAATACGCAACGTCTCCGCGCTTTGCAGTCTGTACCGGAGTGTGGTAAGTTTATAGGATAGCTTGAGATTTGAAATCTGGGCCCCTGATTCTGAACTTGCACAGGCTTGGTTTACTCAAGAAATAAACGCTCTCAAGTCTTCGCCCGAAGGCGCGCTCTCGCCGACGTCTGCTGCATCCCATCTAGAGCCTGCGGTTGCGTTCACGCCATTCACGCCATCACCTTTCCTTCCGTTCCTACCGCATACCTCACAAGAAGATCAGCTCAGTTTACCTTTGTCTCGCGAAATGGCCTTGTGAGTGGTTTCATCTCGGAAGCGTGGACCCAACTGACTTGCGGTACACAGACGCTTTGGTGCATTGCTGAAGACGTACACGCAGCTAGCGGAGATTATTCTGCATACGATCAGGATAGAAGTTCGTTGTAGGAGCATCTATTATCTGGACGCGGCTTTCCGTAATGTAAGTTCTGGTCCTGACGGCATTGGGTCACCGTTTGACACCTTTGTCCGCTCCAGGGAAATTATCAGGTCGATCATGAAGTTGGAGAACCGGACCCGTACATTGTCGATCTGAACACGGAGCTCAGCAAGTTCGATGAATTCGTCTCTGTAACGTTGCTTAAGGACGAGCAAGAGTGCGTATATCCCGTCCTACAGTAGAATACAAAAACTGACTGGTTGATGATGCGGCGCAGCTTCGTATTCTCTGGCCTGGAAGACCTGATCGAACACCTACTCGTCGCCAACGCTCAGCATATACGTTTAGCGAACGACTTTGGGATCAAGAAAGTGATGCGGAACATTCGTGCACTACAGCAGAGCATCCGAACTATCGGAGATGGCCAACAGTCAGCGCAGTTCGAGAAGGCGAGACAATACTACTCGCTGTTCTCGTTGGGACCACAGGTACTCGGTTCTCTATTCATCCCTTACATGATTCTGATAATCGATGAATTTCCTAGGGCCTACTCGACAGCGTCCGAAACAACAAAAGCTTCTCATTCGATGAATACAAGGTCATGCTGAACCTTCAGTGTGGGGTCGACCAGAGCCTTGGCGAAGCTGCCGCCGCCAAAGCTGCTGACCGCAACTATGGCATGTATACCATCGAGCTGCATGAGTTGGAGCTAGAGAGTACGGCCGACTCCAGTCCATGAGGCGTTTTAGTTTACATTCTGGAGATCTTACTAATTGTATTGACGCTATTTATGGTTTTTGACGGTCTCCCAACCGATGGGTATCTCGCGAGGCAAAGCGGCGGTCTGGAGGCAAGTATAAGATTATGTAAATGAGTGCGAGTACATGATATGGTTGAGTGCGAAAAGATGGAACGACAAGGGGAGCTAAAGTCTCTTCACTGATGATGACCTCTAGAAGTTGGGAGCCGGACGTCGGGTATCCAAGCCATATCCTTTTCGTCGGCGAACCGTAGACGAGTTGAATGTGGCTTTGCAGGTATGATGGCGTTCTCTGCCAATCTTACGTCGTAGACAGAAGAATTTTTGTCCATTGCTGGTCGGAGGACAAGGATTGGAAGCCTTCCGAGGAGTTCTTGGTAACGCCGTCGAAGCCATCGATCCGGCAGTTTACCATCAAACGGACTAACTTCCGATCTCTCCTCAGATTCTGGCTGCTTCCTTTGCTTCCGAGTGAGGCCGGGTGAATTTGCGGGCGAACCTGCTAATTCAACCAGCTCTTGAAGAAGAGCGACATCCTCAAAGCCAATGCCAGGGGGACGCGAGACCACGGCGCCGCTCTCCTCTCCAGCCGCAGGAGGTTGCACTGAGACCTCAAGAGGAGGCAAGACCTTCTTCCATTCAGTGTGGAAAAACCGCCAGCGGATATTGAACTCGCGGCGCCTGCTCAGAGGCCCCAAAACAGCCGCTTCTTCGGAATCTAGCCTTGCACGTTCAGGCATACGGGGTGGAAAATCCAAGTGCTTCTTGTCCAAGGGTTTTGTTCTGCGAGAATTGGCCGAAGTGAGGAGTGCCGTGAGGGCAGGAGAGTACACAGGCGGACGCGATTTCTCTTTCCCTGGAATAATTGGGGCACGAAGTGGAGCATTCGGGTCCGAGAGTAAAGGCTTTCAACAGGTCATGAGGCTTCGCGGAAATGTGATCAAAGTCGACTGACTTCATACCTCCATCAATTCCCAACGCAACCTGCCGACTCTCCCATAGGCTATGTCAAGTATGCGATTGAAAGCAGTGTAGTCACCATCATTTGCCGACTTTAGCTTTCGCAAGCCCTGCACTGTGTTATAGCGGATAATGTGACTCCACTTTCATTACTGCATACCTTAGAAATTCTGTTGACCTTCTTCTTGCGAAGGTCGTCTGATTTGGTGCGCAGAAGTGCGCGAAAGTCATCTGCTCCCTGAAACTGGAAAAACTGGCTACAATCAGTCAGAGGTTGTCAAAATGTGGGGTGGTGAAAGTGCCAACCGAAGGTAGACGTGAGGGAGCCTTCTGACTTCACGGAGATATGTTCTGTAAAGTGAAAAGATTTGCTGACACGGCGCGTTCATCACATACAACTTATCAGCATCTGTGAAAGAGGCCGGAGGAGGACTCGGATTATACGGCTGATGTAATCTGAAATGGCCCCTGAGTTTAAATTTATAGCCTTGGTCCATGAATTGGTGACACGACGCCGATTCTTTCTCGCTTGGTCACTCATCTGACATTCATCAGTTGCAGAGAATGCGAGTCCTGCTGAGAACATGCTCACGAGAAGACTCTCCAGCTTCAAATGTTTGGAAAATCAGGTGTGCAAGGTTAACGGAAAAAATTGCTCCACAGACTTGTGATCTCGGAGCACTTCCAAATGATTCCCAGCTCACTGTCTTGAAAGAAGCTATTTGCCATCAATCCTCGCCTGTTTACACCTTCACTGCAGGTACTTAGTGATGTCGACACTCCTGCGACCAGCTGTTATATGGTCACTTTATCCGTCTTGCCGGTAATCCTCCGCCCTTCATGCCATTCTACCCCCTTCATGGGTCGAAAGGAAACGTATAAATGCTTCAGAATGTCTCCTTGATGGTCATCTCGTCTCTCAAGTTCAAGGCCTGAACGAAAATGAAGTTCACCGCTCTCCTTGCATTCATCACAGCTGCTGCTGTAGTCAGCGCACAACTTCCTTTCCTCGGGGGTGTGAACACTGCTGGATATGATTTCTCAGTGGTAAGTGTACGTTGTGATCAGCGCGGAGCCCTCTGACTCCCCATATTTGTAGTCTACCGATGGTTCCTTCACTGGCACTGGCGTTTCACCACCTACCGACCAATACACCCACTTCGCCAGCGAGGGTGTCAACCTCTTCCGGATTCGTAAGCTTCTTGTTCACCTGGGGTATTTCATTCTGACGCCAGTCTACAGCATTTGGTATGCACGCCGTTGGCTCGCCCCTTCAAGCTCTGACCTTCTCGCAGCATGGCAGCTCATGACCCCGACTCTTGGCGGAGATATTGATCAATCCTTCCTCTCAAAATACGACGCCACAGTTCAAGCTGCACGATCGGCATCTACCAACCCCTATGTCATCATCGACCTTGTATGTCACTACATGGAAAAGTTTACTGTTCTGCGTATTCATCCACCTCTTATAGCACAACTACGCGCGGTGGAACGGGGCCATCATCGGTCAGGGCGGCCCAACCAACGACCAGTTCGTCAGCATCTGGTCGCAGCTTGCCCAACACTATGCAAACGACGACCACATCATCGTGAGTATCATTACAGCAAACTAACCATTGAATTGACACCACCCCCTACGCTAGTTCGGGATCATGAACGAGCCCCACGACCTTCAATCTGTGTCCACCTGGGCAGACGTGAGTGTCTATGCGATTCTTAATTGATGTAGTGCTTAGTTGATTGCAGTCCGTTCAAGCCGCCGTTAATGCTATTCGTGCTGCCGGGGCTAATTCCCAGTACCTACTCCTTCCGGGTTCCAGCTACTCCAGCGCGCAGGCCTTCCCAACGGAGGCTGGCCCATATCTCGTCAAAGTCACAGACCCGGCTGGTGGTACTGAGAAACTCATCTTCGATGGTACGAAGTCTTGTAATCATTGCCTCTGTTCTTAGCAGGCTGATTGCGCGCGCTCAGTCCACAAATACCTCGACAGCGACAACAGCGGCACCCATGCCGACTGTGTGACGGTAATGAATTCTCCTCTCTTCTTTAGACACTAGACTTACTTGGCCCCGTTCAGAACAACGTCGATGTTTTAACCACACTTGTCAACTTCTTGAAGAGCAATGGTAACCGTCAAGCTCTTCTCAGCGAAACCGGCGGAGGCAACACGTCTTCTTGTGAGACTGAGTGCGTGTAATCTACGTTCGCGAATGCTCAAGTACTGACACGGAAAACGCATAGCTTGGGCCAAGAGCTTGCATATATCAAGCAGAACTCTGACACGATAGTTGGCTTCGCTGTCTGGGCTGCGGGAGCATTCGACACGACCTACGTCCTTACCGTCACACCCAACTCGGATGGTAGTGACCAGCCTTTGTGGACCCAAGCAGGTGAATAAAAACATATAAACGCTCTCCTCTACCGGCTTACAAGTCCTATCTTTCAGTGAAGCCCAACCTTCCTTGAGCTCTGCTAGATTCTCATTAGCGGAATCAAAATACATATATTGATACTGCTGGGCACCACCATCCCTGTGTCCTGTGCTTTATATATATATATATATATATATGTTGTTGTCTCTCTGTCAGGAAGGCCGCACTGTGAATGATGAGGCGAGTATGGTCTTGGTTTTCCGGCATACATCCGAGTTTTGACCTGACAAGCGAAGAATGCTAAGTTTCGAGGGCTCCAATGATGAGCCGATAGTAAATTATGATGGTGGTACGGCAGGTACACTGGTGAGCTCCAATGGCATCGCTCACAGGAGTTTCTGTGGATGAACCCAAGGTGATCCAGAGAGAAGGAATTGAGGCTGCTGGTTGTTCCGCGCTGGTCACGTGTTCCCGAAATCAGCGACACGGTCTTGGTCCGGTTCTTGGCGTTGTAGATTCCTCCACAATCAAGGTCCAACGACCCGGAACAAAGTACGACGAAGCTCACATGCATATGTCGAGGCTTGGCCTGGAATCTTTGTTACCCCTTTAGACAATGCACCACCTGCTTCTCGGACGAGATGTTAAGGCCGACCAGCGGAACGTTCTTTGGACTCGTGACACTTCAAGCCCATCCACGGACAAGGGCTGTCAACCAGGGCTCATACTGTCCATCAAATCGCGGGTCCATCATTGCATCCGTGTTCAGAGCGGGAGCGCTTCCCAAGTGCCCGACTCTGCGGCCTTGACAATTTCATTCACATCGCTGCAGTGGTAACTTGTCGGGTAAATTGAGAGGGACCCTCGTAAGTCCGCTAGTCTTGACATACCGACGCCTGGTCATGCAGGCAGGCACATTCACCCCACGGGGATGCTTTTTACCAAATGGAATGCGCCAGATAAGTGGTGACAGTGACGGAATACACGTGAATATTCCGACCTCGAGGAACAACGGACTGGAACAAGATCTGGCAGGAATCGAGCTCTCGGTCGATTCTGGGAACTATCGGATCAGGCAGGGACTTTGTGGAGAATGAAGACATCGAAAATGAAACAATCTCTTATGGCCGTCTTTGCAGGGCTTCTGACGCACTGGAATTGGTGAGGGGCAGGGTGCACTGTGCACATCAAGGGACGCATTCGCGAAATCTCATGGGCAAGCAAGCTGTTCCCGTGTTCTCCTTCCAATCAAGCAGCTTCGGTAAAACAGTCACTTCATGGCACGGGCGAAAGCTCGGAATACGAGGATGGAGGCCACATCACAATCAAGTGATGACGACCTCCTAATGATTCGGAAATACACCGGTGAAGCGAGCCCTGTAGCCTCTCATACTCTAGCGAAGAGGATAAAAGGAAGAAAGCCACTGGGGAAAGGTCCAGTGAACAAAAGCTCTCCAAACAGCCAAAATGAAGTACGCAGTCACCTCAGCTCTGCTCGCAGGAGCACTCACTGTCAAGGCTCAGCAAGCCGTAAGTCATCTTCATAGTGGTAATGCTCGAGTCTTTCCTGATGTCCCCCCCAGATCTATGCCCAATGTTCGTCTCATAATCTGAATCCTTGTGTTGACATCTGTAGCTGACCTTGATGACCGATAGGTGGTGGTATCAACTGGAGTAAGCCTCTTTCTGGTCGTTGTGAAGAACTCTTCGCTGACATGCACCACAGCTGGCGGAACCACTTGTGTTTCTGGCACTGTTTGCACTGAATTGAATTCTTGTAAGGTTAACAACAAGGAACTTTGGACACCCCTAACAATCTCCTACCAGACTACTACCAATGTCTCCCCGGCACTGCTACACCCACTACGACCTCCACGACCGCCGGTAGCTCGCCCACTTCTCCTCCCCCGAGCGGCGGCCCTGGTTTCCTTGGTGGTGTTAACACTGCTGGTTACGATTTCTCCGTGGTAAGCAGGGCAGCCGCAAGGGCCTCAAAGCGATACTTACCTTCTCACAGGCCACCGACGGGTCCTTCACCGGCACTGGTGTCTCTCCTCCCACATCTCAGTACCAGCACTTCGCTTCACAGGGTGCTAACCTCTTCCGTATTCGTGCGTACCTATCCCTTCGAGATGACTCTGACATGCTCACGCCTATTCAATTATCTAGCTTTCGGTATGTTTAACACATCCCATATAAGCGAATGCGGGGCCTGACAACCCATTAGCATGGCAACTGATGACCCCCACTCTGGGAGGCTCGATCAACCAGACCTTCTTCGCTGAGTACGATGCCACGGTCCAAGCCGCCCTTTCGGCCTCGACCAAGCCCTATGTCATCATTGACCTCGTAAGTGTTCTCCGCTATTCCGAGCCCCATATCTCATGTCAAGTAGCACAACTACGCTCGCTGGAACGGTGCCATCATCGGGCAAGGTGGTCCCACCGACGCTCAGTTCACGAGCATCTGGAGCCAGCTCGCGGCCAAGTACGCGAGCAACTCGAAGATCATCGTGAGTGATTCGACGGCTAGCACTCTAAACAAGCAGCTCAGTTGATAATATGCAGTTCGGTATCATGAACGAGCCCCATGACCTTACCTCGGTCTCCACCTGGGCTAACGTGAGTTCTGCACGCTTTCGTGGAGCGGATCCAGTGCTGAACGACGCTGCTACTTAGTCCGTCCAAGCAGCTGTGAACGCAATCCGTGCTGCTGGTGCCACCTCTCAATACCTCCTCCTCCCCGGTTCCAGCTGGTCCAGTGCCCAGGCACTCCCCACCGAAGCCGGACCCTACCTTGTCAAGGTCACTGACCCTGCTGGCGGAACATCAAAGCTCCTCTTTGACGGTAAATGAAGTGCCCTCACATGTTTGGCAATGGCTTGACTGTTCTCTAGTCCACAAGTACCTCGACAGCGACAACAGCGGTACCAACGCTGAGTGTGTGACCGTGAGTCCTTCATTCTCAGATATATGAGGTTGTCCTTATATATGGCGCTTCAGGACAACGTCTCCGTCCTCGAGACTCTCGTTGCCTGGCTCCAGTCCAACGGCAACCGCCAGGCCATCCTGAGTGAGACTGGTGGAGGCAACACCGCTTCTTGCGAGCAATAGTACGTTATCTGGCGCACCTTCCACCTACCGCTCTTGCTGACGCGATTTGACATGATTCTAGCCTCAAGTCCGAGCTTGCCTATGTCAAGGCCAACTCTGGCTGGATCACTGGCTTCTCCGTCTGGGCTGCCGGTGCCTTCGACACCACCTATGTCCTCTCCGTCACTCCTAACGCTGACGGATCAGACCAGCCCTTGTGGACTGATGCTGGTGAGTGCAGCTTCATGTTAAAAGGGAGAGCAAATCCTGACATTTGATCCTTCTTCAGTCGAGCCCAACCTTCCTTAATCCTTGGTATAAATTGGTTCGAGGGTATTTAGTCGAAGTCTCATACTATGTGTCGATTTGTATAAACGCATTCGTCGACTGTTGTTGAATTTATTGGTTATCATGGGCAATGTCTTGTCTGATCGCCATCATTTGCTCGCTGCTCTGTTTGATACAGGCTGCTAACTTGAATGGGCTTCAGTCATATGAATCTAGGAAGTGGAAGGGGTCCTGAAATTGCCAGGAGGTCGCTCCGCTGACCGGCGATTAGCGACCGATAGTACTGTATTTCAATGATCATAACAGTCAAGGTGTTTCAAATTTCGAGAAACGGGGCTAAAGTCACTGTCGGCGACGTACTTACAAGTTTCCGGGAGTCAGCGGACACAAAGTAGTGCTGAGGGTGTGCGACACATTCGAGTGGGAAAGGGGAAAAGCTTCGTTTTATTTTGCTACTGCCACAAAAACACGATTCCTAACGTACTTTCGCCTGCTTACAGTCGTGGTACAAGAAAGGCTTGATGATAAAAGAGAACAAACACACGGAATAAAAATCTATGGACACAAGCGTGTAGGTCATACAGATTGCCGAAACATTTAGGCAGAGTATGTGCTGGCGGACACATTACCTCCGCGACCGGTCCAGTTGATGTCTGTGGAGATGTTTGTGAGGATGTTTTGAAGTAGGATGACGATAATGGGGACGTACGGATGTCTTGGCCCTTCTTAAGCTTGCTGTTCTCCTTGCCAGGAAGGACACGGAAGGTGTGTGCACCGAAGTAGTCACGCTATAGGGTACCTTCAGCTTAATTGCCGGATAAACAGACTTTCGCGATACGCACCTGGGCCTGGAGGAGGTTAGCAGGGACAATCTCGCTCCTGTAGCCGTCGAAGAAGGCAAGAGCAGTGCTAAAGGCAGGAGTGGGGATACCCCAGAGAACAGCCTGGGCAATAACGCGTCTCCAGCCGGGCTGTGCCTTGTGGACGGCTATGGTACTAACATGAGCAAATTACATGCAAGACCGCACAGAGTTAATTTACCCTTGTTGAAGAAGTCATCGAACAAGAGGGACTCGAGGTCCTTGTTCTTTTCGTATGCAGCAGTGATGTCACCAAGGAATACACTCTGAAATAATGAGGGGTCAGACTGGCGATTAAGGGAAGATAAGATGACGCACCTTGATAATGCATCCACCACGCCACATGCGAGCGATGCCGGCGTAGTTCAAGTTCCAGCTCAACTGGACTATGATGTCAGTACAACATGTGCGCCCGCATGAGCAAACCACGAACCTCTTTAGCAGTCTCCCTCATGAGCATGAAGCCCTGCGTGTAAGAGATGATCTTGGAGGCATACAGGGCCTGCTCAAGGTCATCAATGAACTGCTTCTTGTCACCACGGAAAGGCTCCTTCTGGGGTCCAGCAATAACTTTGCTTGCACGTGTACGCTCCTCCTTGATAGCGGACAAGCAACGTGCGAACACAGCCTCACCAATCAGGGTTACTGGATGAATTCAATTACAACAATACGGCATCATCGGTCAGAGTTCGCGAGTTCGTCGGAAGATAGGAGCTACTTACCAGCGGTACCAGCGTCAAGAGCGGCGATAGCCGTCCACTTGCCAGTACCCTTCTGACCAGCCTGGTCGAGAATTTTGGTAACGAGGGGAACACCGTCATCATCGTTGAACTTGAGGATGTTGGCAGTGATGTCAATGAGGAAGGAGTCAAGGACACCCTTGTTCCATGTCAGGAAGATGTCGGCGATCTCGCTCTCGGGAAGACCAAGGCCGCGCTTGAGGATGTCGTATGCCTCAGCGATCAGTTGCATGTCACCGTACTCGATACCTGAGTGAATATATTAGATTTAATTCAACGTAATTCGACGAAATGAAAAATACCGTTGTGGACCATCTTGACGTAGTGTCCGGCACCGGTCTCACCGACCCAATCACAGCATGGCTCGCCGTTGACCTGGGCAGCGGTAGCCTGGAAAATTTCCTTGATGGCGGGCCATGCGGCGTTGGAACCACCGGGCATGAGAGAAGGGCCGTAGCGTGCACCTTCCTCACCACCAGAAACACCAGAGCCGACGAACAGGAGACCCTTGGCCTCGAGTTCCTGGGTGCGGCGGATAGAATCGGGGTAATGTGAGTTACCACCGTCAATTACGATGTCACCCTTCTCGAGATAGGGCTCGAGCTGGGAGATGAAGCTGTCAACAGCAGGGCCAGCCTTGACGAGCAAGATGATCTTGCGTGGGCGCTTGAGCTTGGCTACGAGCTCCTGGATGGAGTGCGCGCCCTGAACTTTGGTCCCTGAAGAATGAGAGGGATAAGCTGTGTATGGTCGCGAGCATGATATCATAGCCTACCCTTAGCCTCGTTTGCAAGGAAATCGTCGACTTTGCTGGTCGTGCGGTTGTAAGCGACGACGGTGAAGCCTTTGTCGTTCATGTTCAAAATCAAGTTTTGACCCTACCGATACACTGTTCAGCATCTCTGAAGCAAGGCAGAGATGAGGTATCTTACCATGACGGCGAGGCCGATGAGACCGATATCACCACTGCAATAACATATGGGTCAGCGTCGCTGTTGGTCACGTTGAGCAGAGACACACGTACGTTGGGGCCGACATTGTTTGATATGAAGGAGATGTTTGCAAGGGGGAATGGGGGATGGTAGATTTGTGGAAGAAAGATGGGTGTCCGATGGATTAGATTAAGGAGTCCAAACGGGCCGCACCGCAATGGCGTGAGATACCCTCATCGATTGCCCGGAATTTCCTCCCATGCTCAGCCAGGCTGATTCACAACAACGCTGACAAAAGTCTTGAAAAGTTCACAAATGTTCATCTCATGCAAAATGAAAAGGACGCCAACTGATTTCAGCCTGGGTTGGTTCCACGGCGGCTTATCCGCTTGGATACTGCACTGCTCGATATCAGGGGAGTTACTGCTGTCAAATGAGCCCAAGGAAGGCTAGTGTTGGTGCTCCCGTTCTGTAGATGGTGTTTAGGACATGTTCGGCGCCGAAGTGCACGCGCGCGTAAGTTTCTCGGACGAGGAACGGTCGTGGGGGCTTACGACGGACAGCGAGAGAAAATCCGTTCAAAAACGCTTCTTCCACTGCGAAACAAATCCAATGAGACTCACACAGTAACACGTTGGTGATACACACAACATATCACTGCCTGCAGGCAGCCGTCCGCAAGTGAAAGACTTGTCAAAGGGCCAATGAAATGTACACCGTCCTGCCTGCGGAACCTGTCAGTTTCACCTGGGTTTCCCAGTTACGCATTGCCTCACCTGCTTGGGCAACCAAACCGTGTTTTTTCTCCTTGTCGATTTACCACGAACCCAAGCCTCCTTACAGTACTAATTTTACCCTAGACATACCCCATTATTCTCTGTGAGACTTGCAGCTTACACTAACGGGTCATCGTGAGTTGTGACCGACAGGAAAAAGCTATTCTTGATATCACCGCTTACCTGCGTTGGAACAGTTGACAGCACTCACCAGCGCTACCTCCGCTTATAGCCTCCAGGACCGAGATATGTCAATGTCATATCTCCAACACGCTGCCCATCTCGCCGCTAATCCGAACCCGAACCAGGGCGTCATCTGCGAAGGATGGGTGCTCAAAAAGAGGAGGAAGAAGATGCAGGGTATGCATCTTCATGCGTGTTTCTTCAACCCTGCACGCCAGGCTGAATGACGGTCTGCGCGTGTACCAGGCTTTGCGCGCCGTTATTTCGTTCTGCACCAATCTGGTGTCCTGTCCTATTCGATTGACCCGAAACACCCTGTTCGCGATCAAATATCTCTCCCTCACGCCGCTCTTTCCACTGCTGTCGGACGGAAGGACATCCATATAGATTCAAGTAATGCTACCTTTCACATCAAATGTCTAAGCACCGAGGACTTCGATACATGGATGTCAGCGTTCAGGTCAGCCGGACATACTTGTTGCGTTTGCAATCGTGTCTGAAGACTTTGAGCAGGAAATTCATCCTGCCAGATGGCCGCAGGTCAAACGTTGGCAAGACAACTCCGAGGTTGAGCCACAATCAATGGAATCGATCCGGGATCATTGCTGAGGACATGGGGTCGGTATGTACAGAGTGACTGTGGGTCTGACGGCAAGTACTAATATTCGGTAGACCCTCGCTGAACTAGAAAGTGCGATTGCTGTGCTCCAAACTGACGAGTCGTTCAAGAGAAACAGCTCGGTAAAGTCCAAGTCGGACAAGGAGAAACACAATCATAAAGATGGAGGATCGGTGTTTCATATGTTCAAGAAACGTCAGTTACGGTCGGTTTTCTACCTGTGTTAAATGACTGACGCGTCGCGGAGAAGCCGGAACACACACCGCACACGAAGATGGCACTTTAATTCGCCCGCATCACGATTCCAACCTCCATGTCCAATTCCACCACATCAATATTGCACTTGAGACTCTCAAATCCCAACATGCTGCTCTTCTGAAGTCACTCTATGCCGTCCAAAACGACACTGTACCACCGACTGCACGAGGATCGCCTCTTCCTGCCACAGCAGAGGAGAGGTCCGACGAGCTGCTATCTGCGTCACGTTTCTCCACTCCATTTAGCCGTGCGTCACAGAGGATGTCTTCTATGACCAGTTTGAGCGATGGCGCGCCTGTGGAGTGGTTCGACGCGGAGGATGATGTCGGAGAGGAGTTTGTGCTTGATGACCCAACCCCTGGTGATGAGAAGACACAGCCTATCTTACAGTCGGGAAGCTCGAGCATGCAGGAATACGAAAGCGAGTCCAGCGATGAAGCAGAAAATGTCCCTCCAAGGGCCGTCGGAGAGCCAGATCCTTCGGTACAAGCGCGTCAGGTAGTCAGGCGAACGCACTTACCCTCAGGTCCTATAGGTGACGAGGGCAGCTTGTTCGCTATTCTGAAGAAGAATGTTGGAAAGGTGCGAGCATCTTGTGCAGCTGACCGGCGGAGCCCTGAATGTCAGTGCCCAGGATTTGTCGACCATAGCCTTCCCAGTGTCCTTCAATGAGCCTCTGACTCTCTTGCAGCGGACTGCAGAGGAGTTGGAGTACTACACGCTTCTTCAACAGGCGGTTGAAACCACCGATCCAGTCGAGCGAATGTGTTTTGTCGCAGCTTTTGCAATATCCGGCTATGCACACACGAGGCATCGCTCTGGAAGAAAAGGCTTGTCAGTGCTTAGAAGATAGCTGCTGATGCATGAGCTGATCCCTGTTTCAGCAACCCAATGCTTGCGGAGACATTCGAGGATGTTCGCATGAAGTATCTCGCGGAAAAGGTCTCACACAATCCGGTCATCATTGCCTATCATGCCGAAGGTGACGGGTGGGAACTGAACGCGACGTCGGCCGGGAAGACCAAGTTTTGGGGTGAGTGATTTTTAACTCGGAATGGGCAGACGACCGACATTGCATTTCCCCTCAGGGAAGAGCCTGGAAATCATTCCCTTGGGCACGACGCGTCTCACAATCGGCGACGATCGTTATGAGTGGCAAGTACCACGTAACCTGTGTGAGAGCTGATACTAAAGTGTTGCCCACCAGGAACAAGCCATCCTCGTTTATGAGAAACCTGATGATGGGTACCAAGTATCTAGAACACTGCGGGAAGATGACGATTAATAACACTGTCAGCGGAGCCAGTTGTGTCCTCGATTTCAAGCAGACAGGCTACTGGGGCACTTCAAACGAGGTTGCTGGTACTGTTCTCTCTTCATCTGGCGACGCGTGTGCCCGCATCGAAGGCAAGTGGGACGACCAGATCGCACTGGCCCTCGACTCCTCGCACCTCCGCGTTCTCTGGCGCATCACGCCTTTCCCAAAGCAAGCAATGGAATACTATGGATTCACTGCGTTCGGTATGACTTTGAACGAGATAACGAGCGATTTGCAAGGAAAGCTCCCTCCGACAGATTCACGATTCCGACCAGACGTGCGTGCGCTCGAGGAAGGAGACGTTGACGAGGCGGAGGAGCAGAAGACGCGTTTGGAAGAACTGCAGAGGGATAGACGGAGACGAGGCGTAGATCGAGCTCCGCGGTGGTTCAGGCAGGTTGGTGAGGATTGGGAGTACACAGGTGGCTATTGGGAGGCGAGAGCAAGGAGCTGGAAGGAGTCACCGGTGGATCCTCTGTGGTGATATCGAATGTTTCTTTCGCCACATAGAGCACTATACATCTAGATATGATCCAACAGAGGTAGTCTCATGGTCATCTTAATTCGGACTTAAGAGTCCGAACATTCTTCCGAACAAGGAAGCGCGCCAATGATCGAAAACCAGACGTACCGAAAACTTGTGTACACCTCAAGGCAACTCAAGGACAACCGTGACCACCGACAAAGGTACAGGGAAGTCTGGGACAGCGAACAAAAATGTCCCTGCCAGCCCTACGAAGGGGCTCAATTCCCTCAAAACGCGCTTTACGACGATGCCTAGCGACTCATGCACCAATCATCGAAAAGGACTGTTCCTCAATTACCCCATCATATGCCAAACTCCTCAAAAAGCTCGAGCGTGTGCGGGAGCTGCTCGATAATAGACCGCTAACCCTTGCAGAGAAGATATTGTACAGTCACCTCAATGACCCGGAGAAGAGTCTGTCTGATGGTGGAAAGATCAGAGGCGCGACCTACCTGCAACTCAGTCCACAGCGCGTCGCAATGCAGGACGCTTCAGCTCAGTGAGTCATACCGTCCGAAATATGAGAGAAGTGCTGAATTACAGGACAGAATGGCTTTGTAAGTGAAACCTCCGCATCACGAGATGGGGTGGTCGGTTCACAGCTCGTGCAGGCTGCAGTTTATGAGTGCTGGACTTTCCCGATGCGCGGTGCCTACAAGTATACATTGTGACCATCTTATCCAGGCCATCGATGGCGCTGCTTCTGATCTTGAGGTAGCTAAAGTGTATTTATGCCTAAGCAAAGTTATTGATCCGTTACTATAGCGGTCGATCGTGTCAAATAAAGAAGTCTTTGATTTCCTTGAGAGTGCAGCTCGCAAGTATGGCATCGAGTTCTGGAAGCCTGGCTCAGGAATCATTCACCAAATTGTTCTCGAAAACTATGCTGCCCCTGGTATGCTCATGTATGTATCTCTCCTAGGAGTGCTTTGGTGTCAGTAACTGATCCTGCTTTAGGTTGGGAACTGGTATGCTGTTGAGGTAACATTAAACGAAGTGAAACTGACACATTTGGCAGACTCGCACACCCCTAACGCTGGAGGGCTCGGTTTGCTAGCTATTGGTGTTGGAGGTGCCGATGCCGTAGATTCTATGACTGGAACGCCTTGGGAGTTGAAAGCCCCTGAGGTTGTTGGTGAGGATGCCCAGCATGGTTCACTGAGCGTACTATATGATTATGTCCTCACCCAGGTATTCACCTCACTGGTCAACTCAACGCATGGGCAACGCCCAAGGACCTGATCTTGCATCTCGCTGGTAAGCTCACAGTTCGGGTGAGTTTCAGATGTCGGGCCATATAGATTGGTAGTTGATCAAGACATAGGGTGGTACTGGTCGTATTTTAGAGTACTTCGGGCCCGGAGTCGCCAGCCAATCATGTACTGGTACGGCAGATTCTTTTCAGCGATTGTCATTCCATGTTCTAAAGACTTGGCAGGACTCGCAACTGTCGCGAACATGGGTGCCGAGGTCGGAGCTACAACGTCGACATTCCCCTACACGGCCAACATGCGCGCATACCTGAACGCAACCGGACGCGGCCCTGTCGCTCGTGCTGCTGATGAAGCTGCTGCGAAGGGCTACCTCAGCGCCGATGAAGGAGCGGAATATGATGAAGTCATTGAGATCGTAAGTGTCATTTTCCCAACAACACTACACCGTGCTCATCTTTCTGATTCGCAGAACCTGTCGGAACTGGAGCCCACAATCAACGGACCGTTTACACCTGACTTGGCCACACCCCTGTCGAAGTTTGGATCCTTCATACAAGAAAACGGATGGAAGGATGAGCTTTCTGCAGGCCTCATCGGATCTTGCACTAACAGTTCTTACGAAGACATGGTAAACTATACTCGTTGTGCAGAGCGTCAAATATTCATTTCTTGAAGACTAGGGTTGCTGAAATCGCTGAACAAGCCAAGGCTGCTGGATTGACCACCAAAGTACCGTTCCTGTGCACACCGGGTTCTGAGCAAATTCGTGCTACTATGGAGCGAGACGGTGTCACCGGCAGTTTGCAGGATGTCGGCGCTGTCGTTCTTGCAAATGCTTGCGGTCCTTGCATCGGTCAAGTAATTCTTGCCATTATTTCTTCGTGCTGAGGTTGACCTTTCCCGCAGTGGAAGCGTGAAGACTCGAAAGGCGAAGAGAATGGTATGTGATTCTCAAAATTCATCTGACCCACCATTCACGTTCAACCCAAGCCATCCTCACGTCATTCAATCGGTGCGTCGACACTTAGCCCTTCCAGAGTCCTCAAATAATCTCCGTGTAGTAACTTCAAATCTCGCAACGACGGAAATCGGTACACAATGAACTTCCTTGCCTCACCTACAATCGTCACTGCAATGGCTTTCTCTGGAAAACTCTCCTTCAACCCGATGGCCGACTCCATCACCCTACCGAACGGAGAGTCCTTCAAGTTCTCGCCACCCTCTGGACAGGACCTTCCTTCAAAGGGCTTTACCCCCGGAAACCAGGATTACTACCCTAGTCCCATACCCGAGCCTCAACCAGAGACTGAGGTGATCATCAAAAAGGATTCTCAGCGTCTCGAGCTCTTGGAGCCGTTCACCAGTCACTTTGGACCTGAAAACCCCCGACGTCTTGAACTTCCTTCCTTGAAGGTTCTGATGAGGGTCAGGGGCAAATGTACCACCGACCACATCTCTGCAGCTGTGAGTATTCATGGCAACTAGATAGCGTTCTTGTACTTAAAGCTGAATGTTCCTATCAGGGTCCATGGCTCAAGTACAAGGGACACCTCACCAACATCTCTGAAAACCTCCGTGCGTGACATGGCTTCGGCATCCTGTCGAAAATTGCTGACCTCGCCTCCCATCCCAGTGATCACGGCAGTAAACGACGAAGGTGGCGACATCAATGTCGCATTTGACCACGACCACGACGCCTCTCAATCCGCGAGCGACACCATTCCCACCATCGCCAAAAGACTGAAGGCAAGAAATCAACCGTGGGCACTTATCGTTGACGACAACTATGGTGAAGGGAGTGCTCGCGAGCACGCAGCACTACAGCCTCGCTTCTACGGTGTGCATTTGTTTTCGTCTGCCTACCGGGCTTCACTTATGGATTTTTTGTCCGCAGGTTGCGCTGTGATTGTCGCTCGATCTTTCGCTCGCATCCATGAAACGAACTTGAAGGTACGGGAACGTTTCGGCCCAGCAAAGCAATGTGACTGACAACCACCCAGAAACAAGGCGTTCTTCCCTTGTGGTTCGCCGACAAGGCAGACTACTGTCGTATCGGCTCTGGAGACATCGTAGAAACCGTCGGCCTCGCGGAGCTCCTCAACGGGGACCAAAACGCTGTGATCAAGCTGTGTGTGACGAAGCGTGATGGGGAGACCTTTGAGATACCCACAAAACACACTATGTCGACCGACCAGCTAAACTGGTTCAAAGCTGGATCGGCGTTGAACTTCATCCGCTCGCAAATGGCATGAGGAGGTGTATGATACGATTGTATAGCAGCATTATATAGGGGTGTTGTTGGATATGCAACTGGCAATTGCGTTCGGAGCATCTGAGTGAGGTGATAGCAATGTCAGAGATGGTTGTAGGTGAACAGCATTTGCGATGATTATGTATATGAACGGATTAAGATCCCAACATTAGATGATCTCGTAGGGAGCCACAAGGCACAGTCAGGTGAACCTATTCAGCGGTCAACTCCTGTCCGAGAGCTGAGAGCTGCGTTGCATCCATGTGTTGTCGCCCCTGCAACGCAGAAAGCGCACTCTTCGCAAGATGCACGACCGACTCTGGCATGCCAGCCAACTGTGCAACCTTCAGACCATGGCTGTCACGATTGACACCAGGCCTGAGGCGGTGAGAATAAGAAAAGTAGTTGTCCTAGAGCCAAACAACCAATGAGAGTAGATCCTTCCGATGTGAGTTCACCTTACCTCAGTTTCGTGCACATCTGTGCAGAAAAATCCAACATCGCGGAACACCCCACTCCCATGATGATGATCCTCAGCATGAGCTAGCATGTCCGCTAACTCATGAAAATGAGTCGCGAATAGTGCTCGACATCGATTGTGCACCGTAAGATGGTGCACGGTTGCAAACGCGATCGCAAGACCATCCTTGACTGTCGTTCCTCGGCCAACTTCATCCATAATGACCTGTTCTGAATGTCAGCACCGACAGAACTGCCTGTATGCGCAGGGCTTACGAGGCTCTTGGGAGTTGCTCGACGGAGGATCTCGGCAGTCTCGAGCATCTCCACCATGAACGTACTCCTGTCTCTGAAAAGATCATCTTTTGCCCCAACCCTCGAGAACAGCTTATCCACGACTCCAACGACCGCGTGATCGGCAGGGACGAACGACCCAGTTTGTGCCAGGATTGCAATCAGGGCGGTTTGTCGTAGAAACGTAGACTTTCCTGCCATGTTGGGTCCTGTGATGACATGAAGTCGGGAGTTAGGCTTGAGGGCTACTGAGTTCGGGGTGAAGACTCGGCCGGACGTAAGGAGGCCCCGCTCGACGGTCGGGTGGCGACCTTTTATCACTTCGTAGATGGCACTACCAATGCGTAAGATAGAGGGTGGAGCCGAGGAAGGTAATGCTCACTCGTCCTCGATGACAGGTCGAACAAACCGCAGCTCAGTGGCAAGTTTAGCGAAACCAAGGGTTACGTCCAGTTCATCCATGATGCGAGCGTTCAGCCGCAGCTGAGTTGAGAATGCTTTGACCTACCAGCGAGTGAGTGGAGGGCACGAGGTAGAATGGCTGGGTATCAAACCTCATTGCGAAGTGTACTGAAGACCTCCTTCTCTGCGTTGCTTATGGCAATTGTAGTCTCCACAATTTGGCTTCCAAGTTGAGACCATGGCTGGGAGGATGTCATGAGTCGCGCGCAAGTAGGCCTCGCCAAAGAACGTACCTGGTAGAAGTATGTACTGGTCGATGCACTCTCCGATATGCCAACAAACGACGGCGACGATTTAATCTTCGCCTGGTCCCTTTTCGTACGTCCAATATGAACGTGCATGCCCTGCGAGGGACTGGTACGCAGCGTTAAGGAAGGTGCGCCTTTGAAGATTCGGTTAGTATTATTGCAACCAACGGCTCAAGGAAAGCTGACCATATTGAATTTGAAGATCACGCTCCAGTATTCGTCTACGCTCGAGAACATCATTCAATGTGTTATGAAGCTTTGTCAACTGCTTCGAGAATCTATTCGCAGTTGCATTAGCCTATCCACGTTGTCACAGCCGCTGTAAGCTTTGACTCACTCAGGCCTAATCGTCCTCCTGAGGGTTCCATACGTATTTGTTGGTACCATCTTGTCTGCTTCCTCGAAGGCATCTCCTTCAGTTGACGCATCGGGAGATGGTTCGGCAAGCTCGACTTCATACAACGCCGCGGCAATACGGACCGACAAACCATGAAAGCTGGTGATCCTCGACATCAAAGCTTCTATGCTGGACCACTCCTTATCCTGCAACACACCGCGTTCCGATTTTTCCATTTTCCTCTCGAGGTCAATCCGCTTTTGTATTGTTGACCAAACCTGGATAGTCCGGTTAATGGAAAGGAGGTCCCTAGGCTCTCCCTTACCCAGGAGGAATTTCTGAACAATCCGAGATGCATCCTCAGCGTCCGCCAAAGATCGTACAACGTCGTCGCGGAGATGTGGTCTGTCGTGGAAAAAAGCTACAAGGGATTGCCGTGCCTCGATCTCCTTCACCGAGGTACTCGGTGAGCCTATCATATTTAGGCCAAATCAGTGCTAGGGAGCAGCTTGAACGAATGGGTCCATACACAATTTACGAGCCAAGGAACGCGCCCCGCTGCTCGTCACAGTCCGTCTAACAACATTGAGGAGACTACCCGTCGTCCCTCCCTCCCTTGTGCTCTCGCGTATTTCGAGTGCTTTGATGGTATGGGAATCGATCTGCATGCACTCCCCAGTACCCTCTCGGTTAGGAGTCGAGAGCTGAGGCATGTGCTCCAGGAGGTTGGCACGGAGATAAGATGTGAGGATCTCAATGGCACTTGATTCCTGAGCAGTGTATATAGGAGCGGCGGGGCTTCCACTGGGTGAAACAAGGTCCCCAGATGGGGGTAGAACTTCATCTGCGGCTGAGGGCCTTATGTACGATATGAGGTTGCCTTCGTCTTCAGTCATCTGTCGCACGGGGTGGGACGTTTGGTCCCTCAGCTCCTCTGCGAGAACGATTTCTCGAGGCCCAATGCGAGCCAACTCATCCTTGAGACCTTCGAGAATAGTGGTTTTCGTGAAGAACTCCCCCGTGGATACATCGATCCACGCCAAACCGGCCTCTCCGTCGGGAGACTCCGCAGGGCTAATGGACATGAGGTAATTGTTCTCGAAGTGGTTTAGAAATGGCTCATCGATCAATGTACCCGGGGTAATGACCCGAGACACTCGACGTTCGAACTCGGGTTTCTGACCATCAGTGTACCGAGGAAACTCCTCGCACATGGCTACAAAGCGTTTGTGTTGTTGGACCAGGACCTTGAGGTGCTTGTCCAGATGCATGATGGGGAAACCACACATAGCGACGTCTTGCTTGTCCCAGACGCGAGAAGTCAGCTTGATGCCCAGAAGACGCGCCACTTCATTAGCTTGGTCAAAGTACGACTAAAGGGACACGTTATGAGATGCTCATGCAGACCCTAGATACTGCTTGCCTCGTAGAATTGACCGACTCGGGTAAGCAGGATGCAGTGAGGGAACCTGGACAGGTTTGCCAAGATTCCAGTGGCTAGCATGTTCCGCGGTTGCTTCCAGGAAGCGCTTGTCCTTGAATCGTCTTCATTGCTAGCTTCGTTAGTTGTGAGTGTTGTAGGCTGTCGAGCGCGTCTGCGTGGTGTTGGGCTTTCCTCCACCGTCTCTGCGCTGAGCGGCGGGGGATCTCAAGAGATATCGGTGATGCAATCTTGGAAGGACCAGAGAGGGATTTACCTTCACTGGGCAAGTCGTCTGATGCAACAGCTTTTCGGCGTCGTCTTCTTGAAGGTGCGGGAGGTATCTCGGTGGCTACTTCAACTGGACTGACCACACTTTTGGACTGCCGGCCTCGTTTCACCCCTTTGGTGGGCTCAATGCTGGCTTCGGGTTTCGCATGATCATGGTCAACAAGAGGAACTATCAATCAAAAGGTACGATCATGATTGTGTCAGCTCGACTCGACGTATGTACATTGAAGTGCGCACTGCTGGACACCGCGTTAATTAAAGGAGGCAATTCTGTGGCCGTGTCTGCATTCAAAGCAGAGGGTGTAGACGGCTCAAGAACGCGTCTTTTGGGAAGTTCAGAAAACAACTTCTTCGTGACCGTTACCGACGGTCTCGAACGTTTGACTGCAACGCGGTCTTCAATGACATGTGCCCTGCGAGACGCATGAAAGGCGCGACTGAGCACAATGCGATGTCTGGTAGTTGACTGTACACGGCGACATGCCGCAGCGAATACAGTCATGCAAATGCACGTCCTGCACGGTGTCCAAGGTAAATATTACAGCTAATACTAACGGACTTGTTAGTAGTAAGTTGGTAGTAAACGTGTAAGTTATAACGCGGCTTTCGTTGTTCGGCCTCGGATTCGCGACGGTGGCGCAGCGGCGTCGGAGCTTGAAAATCAGTTGGACAAGTTTCTCGCCGTTTCTTGTTTTGCTCTGCTCGCAAGTGAAGCAACTTACCCAAAATCCCTTTCGCCCTCCCACAAAATGTCTTTCGCCGGCAGACGCAGAGGAAACAAAGTCAAGAAGGGTGTCCAGTTCACCCTCATGGTCGTCGGTTAGTACATCCTCCGACGTTGTCGTCGTCGTCGTTATTGGCTTCCCATTTTTGACTTTGGTTGTCGTACCCCGATTTTCTGTTCGATGTTTCTAGGTGCCTCTGGTACTGGCCGTACGACTTTTGTGAACACCCTTTGCGAGTCCGAGGTCTTGGCGCACAAGGTTTCTGACAACCCAGACACTGCACACATCGAGGAAGGCATCAGGATCAAGCCAGTCAACGTCGGTAAGGCTGAAAACACTTCAACCATTAAATCGTACTTCATGCCCACGCCCTTCCCTCCTTGCACAGAACTTGAGGAGGATGGCGTTCGCATTGCTCTCACTATCGTTGACACGCCTGGCTTTGGCGATAACATTGACAATGAGTTCGCGTTAGTGTCACTTGGTCAGTATGTAAACACATTGCCTGACGCGACTCCATGCACAGCTTCCAAGAAATTGTCGGATACCTAGAGCGTCAATACGACGATATTTTGGCTGAGGAGTCTCGCATCAAACGTAACCCCCGGTTCAGGGACAACCGAGTACACGCCTTGTTGTACTTCATCCCTCCTACTGGACATGCGTACGTAAATTCTTTTTGAAAAATTGGATGGTCACTGACTGAGTTGTATGACAGTTTGAGGGAGATGGATATTGAGTTGATGCGCCGCTTGTCGCCTCGTGTCAATGTGATCCCTGTTGTTGGGAAGGCCGACTCCTTGACCCCAAGTGAGCTCCGGGGATTCAAGAAACGCGTCAGTATTTCGAGATATCCGCATCTAGACGTGTTGGCTCATAGTACCTCTAGATCATGGAGGATATTGAACACTACGACATCCCTGTCTACAACTTCCCTTATGACGTCGAGGAAGACGACGAGGAGACTATCCAGGACAACAGCGAACTGCGGGTAATTACATCTCACCCACATTTGCCTGTCCTTCTTACCCATCCATTTGTAGTCCCTCCTTCCTTTCGCTATCATTGGATCTGAAGAGGAGGTCGAGATTGATGGCCAACCTGTCCGGGCCAGAATATACCCATGGGGCATCGCCGAGGTCGACAACCCAAAGCACTCGGATTTCAGCAAACTAAGGAGTGCTCTGTTGAAGTAAGACTTTCTGGCTAATGTTTTTGGCCCATAATTTATCTGGCAAATAGCTCTCACCTTGGCGACCTGAAGTCGCTCACCCACGACGTCCTGTACGAGACTTACCGTACCGAGAAGCTCTCCAAGACTGTGCATTCGGATACACAGTACGGATTTATTGGTCATCTCTATGCTGCCACGCTAATTAGTCTTCATTCCAGCGATTCTTCTATTCTCCCAGAAGAGCTCGCTACCCAGAGCGTGCGTCTCAAGGAAGAGCAACTTCGTAGGGAAGAGGAAAAGGTACGTTATCTTGCTCAGCTACCCAGAGGCTCCTTTGAGCTAATAATACATTTTACTAGCTTCGTGAGATTGAACTCAAGGTTCAACGGGAGATCAACGAAAAGCGACAGGAGCTTTTGGCCAAAGAAGAATCTCTCAGGTATGCAATTACACTGTTGTTTCTATAGGGATCGGAGGTACTAATGATTCACGTTGCTCAATAGAAATTTGGAGAGTCGGCTGGCTGCTCAAGGATCGCAAGCCGAATTCCGGGACTGATCGAACATCGATAGCTAAAACTGTTGGGCTACTTGGTCGACAAATATACCCTATGTCTGTCTATTCGTTACTCACCTTGTTCGTCCGCTCCTTTCTGGCTACGTTTACTCTGCGACTCTATTATCGGATAATCCATTGACACTCCTTACGACAATTTTACCCGCTTTTCTTGTGACTCCTGATTCCCTCCTTGACAGGCCGTAATCGTTCTTCTTTCCGGAATGCATTTCTTTTTGAGAGACTTTTTTCCACCCAGTTCGTCTGCTTGTCATCTAGGTTACGCTGGATATTTGGTTTGTGCTCTCATGGAATATGATGCGACACGAGGCTTCGCATGACTTTAGTGCACACAACAATGTGATTGACGGCATTTGAGGTGGGAGCGCGTTTGATGATCATGATGGAGTTAGTATTGGATCGATGGAGAGGCCAGAAAGGTTTGACAACGAGCAAATTGATGACTGCCCAGAACAAGCGCAGCGTGAACAGATGTGATCTATCTTTGGGAGGATGAAGGGATTCATTTGATCCGGCGACTGGGAGAGCCTGTTTATTGCCATAATTGGATATTGAATCTCCGACGACCCTGATTTGGGCATAGGTGCGATGAAGTGTTGCAGAATTTCTCGCAGGCGCGGGTGGGCAAGGCCTACACTTGTTTCCAGTCGCGAGCTCTCGTCCTCCCCGCCTCATACCTCCTCGCCGACGTCGAGATCAACCTCAAGAGCATCTCCGGCGTCGTTCTGCATGCTGAGCACCGTATTTGTGTCTTGATATCGACCCCGCAAATTCTTGTCGGTCGTTACTTGGGCCAGCTACAGGACTACCAAACTTGGCTCTGATTCAACTATTGTTCAACCGAGGATTGCCTTCTCGTGGCTTCATTCCCCCAGCTTTCTTCTGGATATCTGGCTGTAAAGCTCGTCTTCTGAGCTCGGTTTCTTGGGCTTCTTGCAGCGCTTTCTGACCAGGATATCAATTTCCTGTCACTCAGGTCCTTAGACCGATATCTCGTTTCAGGTCCATCTAAGGAGGGTCTCCCTTTTTGGCTGTGTCTATTCGACATCTTTTCTGTCCCTCTTGACTCTGCGAATACCTCTGAGGCGTCGGCATGGTACTCGAAGCCAACCCTCGCCCGCTATCAATTATTCACCGTTCGCGTCAGTGGCATGATCACGCGTCCAATGAACCTGCAGGTAGTTCGACTTCACCTCCCCCTCCTCCCTCCTCCTTCACACAGTCCGCTATGGCCCAGCGTCGTCGTTCCTCCGCTGCCAACTTCCCTCCAGCTGGTCCCCCTCCTAGCCAACCAATACCAAACGTCCCTGTGGCGTCCTCAGGGTACACCACTGACGAAGATGGAATTTCATCAGGTTTAGTTGACGACCCGCAGTTCATCGCTAGGCACCGGTCAAGTACGAGTGCCAGCCAGAGTAGTAGCTATGGCCGCCCTGCCGCATCTGCCAATCTGGCAGCAGTTGCCGCCTTTTCCCAGAACCGACAACAAGCCCCTGGGTCGACCTCTGCCTCTGCGTCTACCAGTCCCCAGCTATCCTCGAGTACGGTCTCGTACACCGCCACTTCTGATTACTTATCTGACCCTCCGCCGAACGGTATGCTAAAGTCTCACCATTCAAAGACGCAGTCCAACACGCAGGATATTGTGCCTGACCGATTGTTGCTGTCGCCGCACCAACCACACACCCCATCGGAATCGCGGCCGTCTTCCCGCCGCGCATTGACTAAAGCGCTTGAACTTGCACGAGAAGCCGTTCAACTTGATGCGACTAATGATGACCCCCACGCTGCCGTCATGGCATACGGCAGGAGTGTGGCTCTCCTTAGCGAGGTTATGGAGAGAGTGCGAAGGGGGGAGGACAGTACAGAAGGGCGCAGGAAGAATGGTAGAAGGCGAAGTGTCGTTGCTCAGGAGGAGGAAGTCAGGCGGCTGAAATCAATAGTATGTGACATGCACGAGGTTGGATATCAAAGAGAGCTAACTGATTGTTCGCTTACAGCACGATACATATGCGGACCGGATGAATATTCTCAGTTTGATATACAGCATACCACCCATACCACACTCCCCCTCGTCGGTTTATGCGACATCCACCTCCACAGAGTCCACGCAACCGCCATCACCCACCTCCCTCTCCCCTTCGTCAGATTCGCACAGGTTATCGTCATACGTGACTGAGCACACTCAGGACGATCCTCAGCCCCCCACCCTTAATGGCGACCTTAACGATGAACATGATGCCCACGAGGGTATCGGCTCCGCAATGCTGAATGCTGCTCATCTCTCCCAGGAGTTTTCTCCCAGCACACCACTACAACATCCATACGCCGCTTCGTCTGACACAGAATCGTCACCAAGTAAAAAGCAGGCCTCCCTTAATCGCACATCCACCCTCCCATCAAATCGCGCACAACATACACCACCAGTCGTTGGGAGACCCAGGGCTGCTTCAGTACTCCCTCCCGCTGCGCCACCTCCAGTAGCATTACCTCCCCCACCACCTCCGGAAGTATCATCATCACCCACCCCCACCCCCGCGATACCATCTTCACAAACAAGCCGGTTCCCGGAAGTTACCCGACCACGCGGGAGCTCCATTGGTCACAAACGAACTGGCTCTGGCTTGCGACTCACCTCGGTAACAGAGGAAGGTATCAGAGCCGACAGTCGTTCATCACTTTCGCAAGGCGATGACCTGCAGCTTGATGATGATCTCACATTGTCCCTTCCCCGACGTCCTGACACCCCACATACCGCAAAGCGAGACTCACACCCACTCCCACCTCTACCTTCACCAACAAGCGCAGCGCATCCCTTCCGCACTGCCACTGCCGCAACCACCATACCAAGACCGCTTGGGTCCCCGGTTACTGCCCAGTTTGTCTCTTCGCGCCCTCGTGGCGAGTCGATGAGCGTAACGGGGGGCCAGCCTCTAATCAACTCCTCGATAGCGATGAGTACGATACATCTGCGTCGAAGCAAGATGTCAGCTCCTCCGTCGACGACAACTACGACGCCCTCATCACCGACTGAATCCAATTCCCCTTCTGCGTTCACTCTCCCCCCCCCTATGACGACAGGCTCACCGCACCCACCGAGCTCAGTACCTGTCCTAATTCATGGACGCAATCGCGCTTCGTCACAACCCGGCCGTCGACCATCCGTCGTGAATGGCCGTATATCACCTTTCGATCCTCAGCGTCCCCCCCTTCCTCAGACCGCAGGTCCCAACGGACGTAAAGTCTCGAACTCCTCAAAATTAAATCAAAATATCAGCATCAATGTAAATCTCCCACCTCAGCTTATCGTGCAGACCGACCTCCTATCACCACCGCCCGCCTTAACCCTTGTTCCTCCACCCGCGATGCTTACAAATCTCCCTACTACACCGACGTCCCCGCTCCCTCCTGCTCCGCCGACCGACAGTCAAAGGAAACCTTACCATATGATGATCCTACTCTCGAATACGATGAACTCGAAGTCGGGTGGATACATTACGCGACGTTTACATGTGCCTCAGGGTGTGTGGTCACAAGGAGGCGCAAAGCTCACCAATGTGGCTGAAAAGGTGCGAGTCGTGGAGGTGTTATGCTCTGCGCTGGAGGAAATGTCCCAATCGAATGTGGAGTTTTTCGGTGCGGGGAGTGTATGCAGTGGGCTTGCGCTTGGGATTGGGAGCGTGGGGCGGAAGGAGGCAGAGGCGTGGGTTGGGAAACTGGAGGAGTTCTCGTCAATATGTGACAGTGTCGTTGCAAACTTTGGCAAGAAACTCGGTGTTGGGGAGGGTTTTGTATTGAAGAAAAGCGGTGGGGTAGGTGATCTAGTTGAAGCTTATATATCTCTGCCTAACGCGCACTGCCTAGGTGACATCATGGGGCGGAAAGCTGACTCGACAATTCGACAAGTTTACCAATGGAAAAAAGTACGTGATTTATCGTCATTGTCTCGCATCGCCTTTACTGACAGTGTTCGGGGATAGTCTCGATTCACCCGCGGCGTATGTTGCTGGACTTGGCAGGCTGTTTATGCATGCGCAGCTGCTTGACGAGCACTCTAAAGCCCTGTTATCACAGCCTGTCGCTCCCATATATGCCGCATTTCCTACCGATGTCAGAGCAGCCGCTGAAGTCAAACTAAAACGCGCTTCGGAGTTCTTCGCCAGCGTCGTACTAACATTCGTCATCCGCGACCTCGCTCAACTTCTGGACAAGTACGCCAAGAAGTGCGAAAAGTGGCTTGCGGAGTGATTGCCACCGCCAGAGGCAGCGTTCTGATGGCGTAGAGGTGTAATAATGTTTCGAGAGGCACATGTATTCTATCATTGGGACTAGACTGTTCAACAGAAAGCTCTCTTTTTTTCGCATGACACTTCTTCTTTCCGTTCACAACCTTGTTTATACCTTTCGCGTACTTATATTTTCTTTTTCGACGTTACCCCTTTCGTTCCGTGTCATCATCCTCACCCCCTTTGGTCTTGCATACTACAATATACACTTTGGAATCTGTGCCATATTCAATGTAGGAGATACACTCGTCACACGTCCCGTGCAGATAAGAAGACAGTTTTGAGCAGAGAAGACAGTAGTAAACATGGAAGGAAGGAGTGGACAAAGGCAAGAAGAGTTGTTAGGGGAATGCCCAGACAAATGAACCACAAAGTGAAACACCTCAAGCAAGAGAGGGACGGCGTCTTGAGGCACCTTCTCGACTCCGGGCGTCCATGGCGATGACATCGGTGGCTTGCGTGGGCTCCACTTCAGGTGTTGGAGGTCTCCCTCGCAGTCGGTTGATAACCTGCACTCGCCTATCTGCAATTTTGGCATGATTATCGACGGGTGTGGTCGGCATGAAGAAACCCTTACTGTAGTCAAGCCGAATGTGCTCGTCCGGACGCTCCTCGTCGGAGTCCACAAGCGGGTCAGAGTTAAGCACTGTATGCCAGGCATCTATGTGTGGTGCGTTGAGCCGATAAGCCTGAGATTCAGAGGAAAGACCAACGTTGTAGCATGGTGCGTTGAGGGTCGGGCATGCTGGATCGTCTGGATCTCGGAGGCCGAGAGGTTGGATCGGACATGCTTGGCCGTCTTGAATGGTGCATGTCTACTGACATGCGACGACTTGGATAAGGAGCACCAGAAGGAGGAAGCAATGTTTGTGCATGCCTCTGGCGTTGACGCACCATCATATGTTGAGGGATAGGGATTACTGTAGGCATGAGATCTTCAGAACAGGCTTCTAGTATGCAACATGTGTTATGTTGCTCACGATCAGATCGACGCCCCTCCCTCGCCATGGGCTGGGCATGGTCGACGTGATGGCCAACATGGACTGGTGGTTCCCTGTCAACCGTTCTGTCGGCTTTTCTTTTCCTACTTGTGGTTGGTAGTTGTGGGGGCAAATCTTCCGTTTCTGGTCTGTGATTGTTGGCTTTTCCCTTTTTCTTGGGTGGTTCTTTTTTCTCTGACATGTTAGACCGAGTACCGAAGTCTCCAGTTGTCGGGCGACGGTGGTGATGAAGGATGAACTGATATGGCGAGCGCCTTCGCACCTTGGCTCAAGTTCCTTTGGCCGATTTTGTGGCTATCGCACATAGCCTAAACCTTGTATTTGCATTGATCGACATCTCTTCCAGAGCCCTCATCACTGGCACCTGCGTCTTGCTCTGGCTGATAGCCTCGGACGAGTGTTTGAGAACAGACTTAATCTATAAAGGTGCTTAACATGGTCTTGATGACTCGTAACCACCCCCAGGGCTGGCTGTTACAGGCACCCAACGTATTGTATGTCCGCATCATGATATTTTTGGCTTCATACATGTCACCAGTGGTAGGTCGCGAACTGCATAGCCAATTTTGAGCGCCTGAGCGCTTTCTTGAGCTACCGCGGATAGCTAAACCGACCACCTTGTGCTCCTTTACCGGCCCATCCTATCTAATGAAGAACATGTGATCCTACATGAGTTTTTTCCACCCCCATCAACACGCCTAGTGGGAGGGCGTGGACGGTTAGTTGCTCGGCCAATGATGTTTCCGGTCAACTTGATGCGCTGGGTCACACACGACCTGTGCAAAGGCAGTGCGGCGCCCCCTGTGCTCTCCTGATGATTCTTCAGCGCGACTCCCTTGACTTTGAGAGTCTCCCAGCGCCTGCTAGCCAGGTTCGTTCGTTCGTTCTCTCCCCTCCTTATTCTTTCTCGGGCTTGAAGCTCAGCGTTGTGAGATGCCGGTCATCTCCATTCGCCTTTTGAATCTTCTTTTGCTTCAATTCATCCTTTTCTTTGCATTCTTGTCTTCATTTTACCCAGAGCTGGTTTTTGTTAGGGGTGCTCCCGTTTGGCTCCCAGGAGATGCTGCAGGGTCGTGCATTGACGTGGTGTCTACCAGTGATGGTATAGCGTTCTGCGATGGGTGCTGCTTTGGTCCTCTCCCCCAAGGTGTTAATCAGGAGCCATCCCTGACCCCTAGTATCGGTATGTCCGCTTACTCTCGCTCAGGCCTGTGTACTAACTGGGATCCATTACGAAGGGCCATCCACGACAGGACTCTTATCGCCGACTAGTTCGGCTCAGAGTGCGCCCAGTATATCAGCACCAAATGATCAAACTTCTTCTTCCTCCACTCCGAGCCCCAGTGCTGCGTTATCGGCATCGTCGGGTGCACAGACCGAGATTAGCGCAGTGCAGCCCAGCGACCCGCAGACAAGTACAATCTCAGAAGCTTCAGTTTCTGTTGGGCCGGTAACGGGTTCCCCTACGTCTACCCCTGCACCCGAGATTAGCGCATCGCAGCTCAGCGTCTCGCAGTCAAATACAATCCCGGGAGCTTCAGTTTCTGTTGGGCCGGTAACGAGTTCCCTTACGCCTACCCCTGCACCCGAGATCAGCACAGCGCCGCCCAGCGTCTCGCAGTCAAACACAATCCCGGAAGCTTCAGTTTCTGTTGGGTCGGTAACCGGTTCTCCTACGCCTACCCCAAGCGTCACGTCTTCTCAATCACCGAGTTCCTTTTCATCCACATCTTCGTCGCCTTCGGCCTCAGTGTCGGCAATGATGATCGTCCCAACATTCACCCCACAGACGTCAAACCCCCCCACGATCTCGTTCACTGTATCATCGTCCTCAATGCCCCCGCCCAATCTTTCGTTTTCCGTACCGACCGTTAGCACTGCAGCTATCCAGTCAACGAATGTTCCGGTTACATCTTCCACCCTCACATCAACGGCCCTTGCCACAAGCGCTCCTTCAACTTCGCCACCTGAGTCGACTACTTCCATCTTCTCCATTTCCCCGTTGCCATCATCCATTCCGTTGCCATCTTCAAACGCCATGAGTTCCCTGCCTCTTATAGCCTCTCCCACGACCCCGCTGTCATCTGCAACTGTGACGCCGTATCCAAACGAGGCTGCCGTGCAGACGCCAAAGTTAACCGGAACACTCATCGCGGTCATCACCATGCTTTCGTTTCTGGGACTTCTGTCCCTAGTGGGCGGCATCTTTATGTTTGCGCGAACTCGACGGCGACGATTGGAGCGGATTCGGACGCAGAGAGACTTGGATCTCACCTCTAGTGTCGCCGATCCCATGCACAATGTCTCATTCTCATCCTACGGTGGGACACTGAGCACCAGTGGAACCATATCCCGAGGACCTGCTCCTCCTCGCCCGCGGAACCCATATGAGGGAATCATTCCACCTCATACGCCATTACTGCCTCCCGAACCCGGAGATAATCCAACCATGCACTTAACGGTGCCATCTCCGCGGCCTCGGACTGCAACATGACCCGAGTTCCTGTAGTGCTCAGCACTAGTCACCTGTATCCTTGGCGTCTACGGCTTACAGTTTGAACCCGAGTTGCGCGACTACAAATAAACAGACATTAATGATGTTTAACAACATTATACTGCAAGGGGGAGCGAAGGTATCCAGGTGCGAAAAATATGGGAAAACAGTACAATGAAGATCCTTCCAATGTGGTTGTTAGACGTCGATGAAGATGAAGAATGAAGAAATGGGGGGTATTTATGCACAGTGAAATGTAATCCAAGTTGTTGTCAAGGAGGAAACCTTTGAGGCAGAGAATGGGTGGACGTGATTACCGCAGGCAGGAAAGCGTAGGATTGTTGAATTTGTTGCACCGAAAAACGAAGGGACGAGAAAAAGGGAATGATTCAAAAGAAGGGATATGATATCATGATGAAAACCGGCAAGAAAAAAAAACAATCAGCGGAGATCACCAAAACTCTCGAACACATTCTAGTACTTCCACGACGACGGAGCTCTTGTACATCAGAGAGTGGTCGGCACCCTTGACGACCTTGACGCTGCACCTATCCTCGCCCATCGCGCGCTCCATCCACCTCACGGCGTTCTCTGCGATCTTCTCGTCTCTGTCTCCGTACCATACCTGGACTTTGTGAGGGAAGTCGGAGTACGAGAAACCCCAAGGACGGTTGTCATGGTTCAATATTTGAAGGAGATCGCTGTGAGTACCCTTGGACGCTTCAGCATGAGAAGCAGCAATGAGAGCATTACCGAGCGCAGCCTGGTATGAAGTCGAGGCCGTCGTGACGACACTGGCGTGCGGAGAGGAAAACACGCTGTTCCGAGGCGACGAAGGCAAGCTGGCCGGGCTCGAACGAGGAACGCTGCTAGAGGTGCTGAACGAGATCGATCGTCGTCCAGCTTGTCTAGGGAACGAAGACTTGCAAGCAGACTTCTCCATAGATGTTTCGGCAGAGCGCGTTGACTTCACGAGCGGGGGAGCTCTTACGGGAGGTGGCGTCTCATCTACGTGGCTTGGACCCGTGGGTTTGCCGTTCCAGTCAAAGTCACCTAGTCCCAAACCAACATCTAGCGTGATAGGCTGCGGTAGCCGTGGGCTAGGCATGTCTAGCTTGTCCTTCTTGGAACTGCTGGTATTTGTGGATGTCTTTCCCTTCAGAGAACCCATGGAACGAAGCGTCTTCAGTTTCTTCCCAACAGTCGAGTGTGGCATGTTTTCAACTGCCGGTGAGGGAGGTTGGGACTGGGACGTAGACTTTGAGGGCTTCAGCCTCCCAAGAATACCCCTCGAAGGCTTCCTCCTGCTCTGCTGAGTCAAGGACCTCGCTCCCAGCGTGCTCTGGCTTCCAAACCGGCCATCAAAGTCCCTCAGATCGTCATAATCGCTAAACAGGCTCGATCCAACGCTCATCCGTCTTCTTGCGTCGGACTGCGAGGGGTAGACGCTCGACCTGCCAAAATGCTCGGATTGCCAGAGCGGATCAGAATCCGTGGTGGTGGCCGACTTGCCGTGACGAGGATTGCTGGGGGACGGTGGAGCTGTGTAGCCGATACCGCGATAAGCGACTGTCGGAGGCTTCCCGATCATCCAGGCTTGGATTTTCCACTCTGCTGCTTGAGCGGTTTTCAGGATACCGTTAGGGACGTACTTCAGCCACTTGTAGCCACCTACAGGTCGCGGTTAGTGGATAGTCAGAAGTAGGGAGTAAGATTCGTACCACTTTCACCACCGCCAATCCACGGAGCAAGCAGACACAAATCACCCCTGATACGTTCAGGTACGCGGTTGGCGAACGATAGAGCATATGGGGCGCCAGCGGAGTGCGCCATGACGCTACATTCGTAGATGTTGAGCTGGTCAAGTACTTCTTCTACTGCGGAGGCCCATTCCATGATGCCCCGTGCAGATTTGGATTGTGGTACTTCTGTGCGACCTAAGCCCCATCTGGAATAACGCAAGTTGGTCTGTGATAGTTTTCATTAAGCTGCTAGCATGACTTACCTGTCGATTGCGATCAATCGAAGGCCCAGGCAGTCAGCCATTTCATCGTAGAGACCCATGATATGTCTGACACAGCCCAATCCCAGAAATACTACGAGCGGAAACCCATTTGGATCTCCCATATCCGCGAAGCTAACAGTGAGTGGGTGGTCTAGTGATGCATGTGGGTATCGAGTGAGTTTCAGCAACGACGTTAATCGTGCAGAACGAAGGTATTCAGCGATCGCTTGCGGCACTGAGGTAGGGGAGGCTGTAAATTGGATAGGCTCAGGTGACTGCCGTGACGTTTGTCCAGATGCTGTAGATGACGATTGGGTGTATGTATCTATCCCAAGACGAATGCTTGAGCCATCAGAGCCGTTTGACGGCATAGAGGCTACCGGTGGTACACGAGGTCCGCTTTTCGAAGAAGCGGTAATATGTGAATTCTTTTGGTTGTTGTATGTCCGGCGAACTTCATCCTCGATGCTGTCCATTGACGACCTGCTGAGCAGCTCAGCTTCCTCATCGGCTGTCAGGGGCTCTGGCTCAGACTCTTCATCCTCCACAGCTACTGAATGGCCATTAGAGTGGCCATGGCTCGAAGTGCGGTTAGACGGCGGACGTGAGCGTTGGACAGAGTGCGGCGCGTGGTTACGAATGATCTCGGATATTGAGGGTATTATCGTTCTTGGGCGCTCCATTGGCTGAACGGTAGTTGGTATGGTAATTGTGGGTAGGTCATCGGCGGAGTCGTTAATCGGGGGAGGGGTATTGTCGCTGAGAGTAGAATCGACTGTGAGTGTGGAGGTTGAGGCCTTCCTTGCGAAGGCGGGTACGTGGGCATGAGCGCGGCGGAAGTATGGGCGAGACGGAGGTTTGATTCTCGGCGGCAAGTCGTCATCGTCGTCATCTGAGGTGACGACTTTTTCGTGCTTACGCCCTTTCCCCTTGCCAAGAACAACCCCAGGAGGAGGAGTTGGCAATGGAGGTTGAAACAGCGGATGGTGACCTGGGAGACCGAAGCGCGAGCGACTCGATGTGCTTCGTGCAAAAAGGTCTTCCATAGACGCACCACCGAACCCATTCATGCCATCTACTAGAGCATCTAGTGTCTCTACTCCGGAGATAGGAGCAGCGACAAGGACGGGGAAGTCGAGGACTGGATAACTCCGGACTGATGAGGCGTCATTGGGGGTCTGGGGAGGGGTTTCTAGGCTGGAAGTCCCAGAGAATCTCAAAGGAGGAACGGGCGCGTCCTGCCACTGAGATCGAGCTGATGAAGGACCCGTTCGTGTCCGGGCACGAGGGTACCGGGGAGTCAGGTCTCCACCGGACAGGAAGTTGGATGAGTCGTCCAGCAGGTCTGATGTAGGGAAGGCGAAAGACGTGTCTGAAACTTTTTCTTTGCTCCTTTGATGTTCTGTGGGTCGTCGAGAATGCTTCCTTGGAAGATTATGGGCATCAACAGCAGTTTGGGGAGGGGGACTCGTTTGTGGCCGAGGATGTATGTCGAAGTACCTTTTCTGAATGTACAGAGGAGAAACCGGCTTCGAATGAGAAGAAATGGTGGGCTTGTCGAGGTCGCGTTTGAGTGTCAAGAAAGAGTTTCTTTGGCGTAGAGAACGCTCGGCTCCCATACTGGGTTCTTCCTGGCGCGACATCAACTCGGCAAGAGACAACCGATAGAAGCTAACCCAGAAGAAACGTTTACGAACGTCCAAGGTTCGTATGTGAGTCGTAGGCGTGATGCTTGCCTCGGGATAGTGCACCGTTAGCTTCAACCTCTATGCTTCTACCCCACTGTAATGCCTCGAGGTATGAGATACTCGTCCTCGTCGTCGGTGGCAACGAGCTCGTATGAAAATTAACGTCTCCTGTGTGTCGTGTCCCAGCCGCGACTTGTTGTTAATTAGATATAGACCTGCGGTTTCCTGCCGAGAACAAAAGCAAGAAAAATGAAGGACGCTCAAACTGCTGGCCTATTTCCGGTGTGACTGCATTTCTCCAAGGGTAAAGGTGACAACAACTGTCGCACAGCCACTCAATTTCGGGCGGGAAAACATCCGCTCGGGGACAATGTCAGTCCTGTCAGTTCCGTTAACTACCTCTCCTCATTCTCCCACATTCACCATAGCGTTGCTGCCATGGGGTAGATGATGACGGAAAGGCTCAATATTACTACGCGCATGGAACCTCAGGTCTTGTTTGTGTAGCTAATCGCAAAGTTTTGCTTCCAGGGAGACAATGTCTTGCTGTCCTCCTGGTCCATAAGCAGGGCACCTGTCGAGTGTCAGTTGACCAAAATCATTGCCAGGTTCACGTGGAGTGGGTCGGGCCTGGACGATAAGCCGTTATCAATGTTCTTGGGACCCGGTTTGTGTAAGTACGCAGCCGGCACGCAGCTCATCAGTTTCGTTGCTTCTCTGTTACACATCGTTCCTGGCTCTAGCTCGCCCTTGCGCTGCACACCGAGAGCGGGAACCTTTCTACAGCGCCCCAACCCATCCATATCCCACCCCCGGCACCGGCGCTCCCTCATCCACTCCCGCAACGTCCGGCATTCGATCAGACGATTCGGACTTGCCCTCCCGATAAGCTACTTAAGAGCCAGTTGACAATCTGTCACTCTTGTAATTAAAAAGCCCTTGGATTTGTTACCTTCGAATTCGTGTCAACCCATCCCTCCCTTGCCTTCATCGCCATGTACTCAATGAATGAAGAGAAGACATCCCGAGAGAAACCCGACGCCCAAGACGTCTTCGTGGATGATGAGCATCATCAGATTCAGTACAAGACGCTCAGCTGGCAGGTTTGGAAGCCCCTGAATCAATATGCGACCATTACTCATGCTGTTCGCGATAGTTCGTCAGTCTTCTTATGATAGCAGAAATTGTGAGCAATGGAATGTTGTCTCTACCTGGTGCATTGGCTGTGGTCGGCAAGCAACACGTTTGTTTCTGTGGGCCAGTGCTTGTATTCATGAAACCACCAAGGCATCGTCCCAGCACTCGTTCTCATCGTGTTCCTCGGGGCCTTCGGTCTGTTTACCGCCAAGCTACTGATTGACTTTAAGTTGAACCATCCCAATGTGCACACCATGGGTTAAATATTCCCTTGTCCCGTTTGTTGCAGTCGCTAATATTCTCTACAGGAGACGCGGGCTACCTCTTGTTTGGTCCAATTGGCCGAGAGATCCTTGGCTTTGGAACTGTAGCATTCGCAATCTGCGCCGCTGTACGTCGAGCTGTTGTTGCAGGTACGAGTGGGCACTCACTATTTTCAGGGCTCTGAGTTGCTCAGTGGCCAGCAAGCCTTGTCTGTCCTCTCCAACCAGGGAATGTGTAGCATGTATTTCGTCTTGATTTGCGGCGCAGTCACGTTACTCATTTCGCTGCCTCGGACTCTGGATAACCTGACTTGGATGGGACTCCTGAGTGCGGCCTTGATTACCTTGTCGGGTATAGTTGCCATGGTCGGGGCTGGGATGAACCCAGTGCTCGGTCGAGTAATAAGTGCCACGATTCCCTCAAATTTTTATGATGCGTTCTTGGCCATTACCAACCCTGTGAGTGTTCTTCGTACCCGCAAAGCATGCTCCAAACCTGACCACGGACTTTGCAGGTATTCTCATATGCTGGTAAGGAATACATTCTACGCATACACACGTAATATTAACCATCATACAGGTCACTTCATGTACGCTCATTGCATGCTCAATGACTGTGCTAGCAACTTCTAATCCTCATAAAGGTTCTTCATCCTGATCTCTGAAATGAAACGTCCTCAAGATGCGATGAAGGTCACTCAAAATCACCCACTCACTCTCCTGTTTCTGACCGGAATTTCAGGCAGCGTGGTGCCTTCAAGGTTTCGCCACTATCTTCTATTCAGTTTTCACCGTTGTGACCTATGTGTATATCGGCCACGCTGCCCTATCCCCTATTTTCCTGTCACTGCCCCCCGTGTGGGCCAAGGCAGCTTTCGGGATTGCATTGCCAAATTTCCTCTTGTGCGTGACATCATTCCTGGCCCCTGTGCTATCATTCAGCATGTCTTCCTATAGTGCTGGAGGAATATATGTCCATACAGCTGCGAAACTCGTCTTTGTACGGTTCTTCCGGCATTCGGAGCACGTCCATTCGCACACAGTGCTAGGTTGGACGGTGTGGACGTCCCTGTGCTTTCTAGGTGTCGTGGTCGGCATAGTTCTGGCCATCGCTGTGCCAATCTTTTCATATCTCATCGGTATCGCTGCCGCGCTCTTTGCGGCTTGGTACACGTATGGTTTAGCAGGATTCTTCTGGTTGTACGATACATACCACTTGAAGGGAGGAATGGAGGCCATCAGACGCAGACCAATCGGAACCACTATAGCTATAGCGACCATCTTGTCCGGAGCCTTTATCTGCGTTGCCGGAACATACGTCTTCGTCAAGGCAGGTGTTCCGCTTTCTTATTCCGATCATCACCGTGACTGACATGCCGCATTGTCCGCGTCATAGCTCATCGCCGAGTCGTATGCTGACGGGTTGGTTGGGAAGCCATTTACTTGCTGAAAGGGCTTGAAGCTTGAAGCCTGCAGAAATATTCTGGATCCCATTCCCAATTCTGATGGCCCTCAGCGCCGGGTCCCAGAATACGCCCATAGCTACATATATAACGCTCCCACCCTTGCTCCCACCATGAACCTTCCCCACTTCCATTGACCTGCACGTGACATCCGGTGATTGGACGTGTTATCCGGCAGTGTGTTACTAGTCAGTACTATAATGACCACGGCCACACTTCTGAGGCATGCCCCGTTTGTTTCGCGTCGAACCTGAAGCAAGGCTGTTCCCAGGTCCTTGACCTTAATTCAGAGGTATAGTAACCCCTGGAAGTGTTACGCATTACATACCCGTCCTTGCTTTCGTTCTGCCATGACTGCCCCGACGCCACAGCACCACTTGCCCATCTATGCACGGCCCCCCAAGACGTGGGCTCAGACGCTGAACGGGCTCCTGTTCTTTTTGCTATTTATCCCAGGTTGTTTCATGGTCCATGGCTTTCAGTTGCTGTTTGTCCTGCCTCTGAAACTCGTCCCGGGCACACGGTCGAAGAAGCTGTATGATGAGGGGATAAGGTATACCAAGGGAGCTTTCGCTGCGCTTATGAGTAAGTACTGTAACTTGCAAAGTATCACACGAGTTTGGACAGCTCTAAGTCTACACCCTCCTCAGACTTGATGAATCAATGGTTCGCGCCAACTCGACTGTCTATCACGTTTGAGACGGAAGGACAGGGCAAGTTCACAGAGGAGGAAATACAGCGAATTGTGGAACGTGATGCATCAGGGAAGGTAATAGCCTTGCATCTGCCTTCCAAGTCTGTTATCATTTCGAACCACCAGGTGTGTTGCCACGAGTAGCATGCGTGCATACCGTGTGGTCGGACCTAACGCGACCGTGGTTGCAGGTCTACTCGGACTGGTGGTACGTCTGGTGTCTGACGTACTTTGCACGAACACACAAAGATGTGTTCATCGTGCTGAAGAAGAGCCTTAAGTGGATTCCCATCGTCGGACCTGTATGTGGCATCGCTTCTACCACGCGCTCGAGACTGATGTCATTTTAGGGAATGCAAATGTACAGGTTTATATTCCTCGCGCGTTCCTGGGCCTCCGATAAGCTTGAGCTTGCCAAGCAGCTCTCGAAGCTCGGCACGAAGGCTGAAGAAGAAGACACGCCATTCACATTCATGTTATTCCCCGAGGGAACTCTCGTTAGTAAGGATACACGGCCGCTTAGCAGAAAGTACGCGGAGAAAACCGGTGTTGTGCGTGATGTGCCCATGCTTGCTTTCCTCCAGCTAACAATGAAAGTACAGCCCGACCTCTCGAATATACTCCTTCCGCGCTCAACGGGGCTTCACTATAGCCTGCGGTCACTTGCACCTCGGCTACCCACGCTGAAGATGCTTGATATCACCATCATTTACCCGGGTACGATGACAACGAGTACGTGAGCAGGAAGTTGCTGACCCCACGTCTCAGGCATTCCACCCAAGGGATATGGTCAATCGTACTATACCCTGCGCTCGATTTTCTGTGATCGCATACCACCGCCGGTCGTACACATGCACCTGCGAATATTTGACGTTGCAAAGGACGTACCCATAGGGGATATCTCCACATCAAATCCTGCCGCTATCCCCAACGGGTTCGGTGAGAGTTCCATCGAGGTTGACTGTCCCGAAAGCGAGAAAACGACATTCGACTTGTGGCTCCGGAAATTGTGGACGGATAAAGACGAGTATATTACCAAGGTTTTGGAGGTAGGAGCACCTAGTGGCCAGAAACCAGTGGAGATCCCCTTGGAGTTGCGGAATAAATCAGAAATTGCTGACGCCTTTTGCTTCCTCGCACCTGCAGTCGCAACCTATGGATGGAAAAAGCTGGCGACTGTACTGTTCTAATTGGTTCTTTAAAGATTACGATCACCGTGTCGTTGTATTTATGGTGTTTTGATCATAGTTGTGCTTGGTAGTGGTAATGACATGACGAACTGTACGGGCAAGAACGCAGGACTGGACGTGATCACGAGGAGCCTCACTGTGCGCGACTCTGTTGCTGGTGTTGCTGTATTTGCTGGACCATGAATAGGCTGCTGTCGAGGAAACGGTCGACACAATTGGCAAGACAGCTCTCTTCGCCGCGAGCAAAGCGGCTCCCTGGTGTACTTGTAATGCATCTAAAGAGGGGCGTTGGTGCCAGCGAAGATTGCCCGAAAGGTAATGCTCACTTGTCCCAGCACATGCTTGTCAGAGTCTGGACCTGGTTGTTGATGCGAGCATGAGCCTGCTCCCGTTCCAAAAACGTAGCAAGTTCTTTCTGTACAAGATTTCAGGTCAGTCCTCCAGTACTGCAACTATATACAGACCTTGGTAGCGTCGTCAAAGTTCAACTGGTCCATTTTGACAGAATGAGAAGAATATGAATGAGTGGGTCACTGCGAAGGGGCCGTGGCTGAAAATTGGAAAATTATATAATATTCGCGAGGGCGTGATTTGGGTCCGCGAAGGTTGATCGGCAAGTAGTGATCCTACGACTCCAAGTTGATCGAAGGTTTTTCTTCTTGTCCGTTCCTTGCGCTCACTTCTGTCAAAGAAAAAATCGGATAGGAACGTGCCAAGCACGAGGACCAAATCATGTTTATCTTTTGTTTTTACTGAACTACTGTGAAAAGCACCTCGCAGACTTTTTTTATATAGATAGCTGTCACTGCAAGGCGCCAATCTTTGTTTCCTTGTCAAGGACCGCACTGGGCATCGTGCGAACAGACACACCCTGAAAACTACGCGTGAGATCCTGTCAACTGAGCTGCTTGCATGCAAACAACTGGTCATCATGAATAGGGAAGGCCTCTGCCTCATGTTTCCTTTCATCTGCCAACTTTGCCTTCTTTAGTCCCATCTTCCATGACCCCCACCTCCGAATCTTCTGCGCAGCCAGCAGCTTGGCCCAACGAGCCTGCCCCTCTGTGAGTTCCCTCCTTTCTACTCATTGTGTTGCATGCGGGACTCACTCACATCTTACCCGTCCTTTGTCTTTCAGCGTGGGATATCTCAGCCGGAAGGCCCTCCCCATCAAGCGCAATGATGCCGAGCCTCTTACTAGGGAGGATGTCCAGTTCGATCTCCTCCATCACATCTTCTCCGACACGAAGACCGTCTTCACTAGCCAAGCCCCTGGCACTTCGTCCAAGATTCACTTCTGCGATCTCTACGTCAATGCTTTGTACCACTCGAGCAAATGCTCAAAGGTTTTGAAAGACAAAATGGTCGAAACACCTGCATTCGCGGTCGAGCTGGCCAAGATCTCGTTGTTGACGAATGTGGGGCGTATTAACACCACTATGGCATGTATGTATTGACGCCTCAGGTCTTGGATCGGTACTTGATTATCCTGACCAGAAATGTAGTCTTTCCAGAAATGAAGACTGCCCTTAGGACGTATCATCCCGTCCCATCCCTTCAAAAGACCGACGGCAATGCTCAAGACGCACCCAGGATTAAGAACTGTTTGAAAGCTGCTCTACTACCGTCGGAGCTTAAGTCAATGCCTCCATCTACTCCTGAAGAGATTCTCGATAAAAGCGTGCGTTGCCAAACATGTCGATGATTCGCTGGCGTTTCATTGC
This sequence comes from Hydnomerulius pinastri MD-312, assembly GCA_000827185.1. Lineage (NCBI taxonomy): Eukaryota > Fungi > Basidiomycota > Agaricomycetes > Boletales > Leucogyrophana > Leucogyrophana pinastri. The sequence continues at coordinate 136,478 of KN839837.1, forward strand.
CCTCTTTCTAGCGAGCGCGCCAACTCCCTCCTACAAGTATTGTAAACTTAATCTTTGTCCTCTCTAACCATGCCGCCGTAAGTTCTCCCATTCACTACTTGCCACGGGCTAAGTCAGAAGTATTGCTGTATATCTGACAGCCTCTCGCCGCCACGCACTTCGATCCGCCTTTAAACTTCCTGGATCTCTTTCTCCCCATCAACATATCTTCCGCTGACCGCGCAAGGGCTTTCCTCTGGCTTATATTCCACTACCTGGAAGGCCCCGATCAGCCCAATCCATACGACGACGACTACTCTCGCGAGAATCCCGGAAAAGTTCCATGGCTTCGCCGTTTGACGGATGCTGAGATGGCCGAAGAGAACGTCGACACGCCCGAGGAACTCGAGTGGGGGAAAACTATGTCTGCACAAAGGAATATATTCTTACAGCGTCTCGTGAATTCGCTCGAAAATGAGAAGAAGGCAAAGAGTTCATTCACTTCGTCGTCTACACAGAGAGGTACTTCACACTTGATATTATTGACGTATTCCTTTCTGACTCTATGTAGTCGCGGAGTCCGGTTCGCATCGTTCGCGCCCACCTCGCCATCCCCAAGATGGACCCCGCGAGAAGCCGTACATCCACTACATGCCACCGCAACGACCCACCCCTGTGTCACATCCTGCAGGTTAGTTGTACAATTCTGAAGCCTTGCTGGGTTTAACAGCCATCACAGAGAGACCTGGAGGCAGTAGCTCTCGTGGACCTCAACGGACAATTTTGCAACGTGAGTGCTTAAGCGTAATGATATCAGTTTGGAATCCTAAAGAAGTAATACATCTACAGACGCATGGCATGTCGTTGCATCTACGGATCCCTTAGCTGATTCCGATGAGGAGTTGATGGACGAACATGTTAGGAATGATTACAGTGAGCACCTCGAATATACGCTCCTTCTGCAGTACCAAATCCAGTGTTACTCACAGACCACCGCGTGGATGTCATCGCAAGACTTCGAGGAAGGCCACCGACACCACCGCCAGACCCAATGCTCGTCGATGGTGGCGCTGCACCCTATAGTATCAGCGGTGTATCTGACACCCGGGAACACCGGTGGCGAACTGTGGAATCATGGAAGTAAGGTCACAAAAAAAGATATACCTTAATTCAGTAGTATGATACCAGTACAGAACAGCCTACCATGTTACAGGGATCCTGGTACGAATGACAGGCGCCTTTGTCGAACAACAGTTATCATTATGAACAACTTATGTAGCGACATCAAGGGCGTGTAAACGACAGGGGTGCGTAAAGGCAGTGGTTTTGAACGAATGTTGAAGGGGTGTGGTCACCATCGGCGTGTAGGTAAAAGGACAGGTAGCAATAAGCCACCACCAAAACTTTTGTCATCAAGACAATCTCTACCATTCTAGTGTTCGAACAAGGCCACAAGCTCGTCCGTTACAGCTTCAGAGTACATCGAATGTCAACGGGTGCAAAGGAAAGAACAACAAACAAAAGTCCGAGTTATAATGTTATCTCAAAAGCCTCCTGGCATTGACAGTACTTGGTGGTCAAAGCCAGCTCGCCCGCTAACCTGTAGCTCCGCTGGCGCGCTGTGTCTCTTCAACTTGATGCTTGTCTGAGTGCCGGCGTCGTGACCCAGGCCTGAGGGTGGAGAGCTGCGACGTTTGAGGGTCTGCATCATGTCTCGCGCGGTGTACGACCGGCCAAAGGCACGTAGGTTAGTCTCGTTGAGAGCGACGAGAGCGACGCTGGATGTACGAGGGACAACCGATATCTTCACCTCCAAATTGGGCGTGCACGGGACTGGGGACTGTGGTGGGTCGAATCTCGGAGGGGGAGTGACCACCAGCGCATCATTCATGGAAAGTGATCGGACAGGGAGATGGAGCCGTCCCACGTTGATCTTGGGTCGAGACTCTGCAGGAGCGGGTGTAGAAGACAAACGTCTGGCGGTCTTCAGGAAGTTGGGCAGCCGAGACGAAGAGTTTGAATGCTTATCAGTACTCTCCGTCGGCTTTGCTGAAGACCGTGCAAATGGAGAACCGCTCAGACGAGCAGTGATTTCGTCCAAAGAAGGAGCGACTTTCTTGGACTTTGTTTGTGTGGCAGGTCTCGCCTTTGCTTTGGTTGCAGCATTAGACTGCTTACCAATGGGCAGGCGGAATTCGACTTGCTCAACCCACCCGTGATGGGTGTCCGAATCAATGTCAAGCAGATTCCCGGGTCCTTTCGCTGCAGACTCGAACACCGAGAGTGGAGATTCGAGTCCGGGAGATGGAAGAGAGCAGTGGAAGATTGAGGGTGACTCTGGGGGTGTCTTTGGCGTTGACACCGCCGTGGGAGACGGTGGTTCCTTGACTTTGGACAAGAAACGAGCGCGACGTTCGACTGTCCGAAATTTCTGGTAAGCATCCGTGTAACCCCTAAATACAGCACAACGTGCACATACGTTGTTTATTCCTCTGATTCTTGAGGGCCAGCTCCTTGCGGAGGTCGACGGTCTTCTGCGACCCAAGGAGTGCTTTTCGCTCCCGCGACGCTTTGAGCAGTAAATCAAACTGCTCTCGGTTAAGCCCCTTTGGGATGGGACAGTTGGCAGGGCGCAAAGGGGAGGAATGCCTCGGAGAAGCGGTGGCTAGAGGGGGAGGAGTCAAATGTTTAGCTCTAAACCCATCGTCGCCCTCCGGGTCGGCTTCTGCAGACGGGAAAGGAGAATACGGTTCCGGATATTGTCTCTCCGGCGAAGCTGGAGAAACGCATATGTAAGGGAGAGGCGAGCTGGCTGGTTGCATGAAGCTTAGGAAGGCGAACTAGACTGAAATTTGCTTTGCGTGGCGAAAGAATTACGGCGACCGGCGCCAGTGAAGAACAACGAGAGAACGAACGGTAGAAGAGAGTCAGGAGGATTAAAAGAAGGTAGGCAGCAAACACGTTGGGTGAGGCCACAAACAACGAGCTCGCGCAGCAAGCTGGAAAGAAAGCCGAGACTTAGGCAAGTTACGCTTTTTACGCACCCGTTCAGCAGGCGCTGTGACCTCAAACAACAGACATACTGCGAGGGAACGCTGTGCATCAAGAACATGTTGACAACGCGCCTGGGCGTAACGTACATCTGGGAAACAGGCACCGCATCTGTTTCAAACTCGTCTTGATTGACTGAAACAGGTGCTGCTGATCATCATTTCAATATCATCTCCTCGCAAAGGTCCCGATATGGAGTAAGATTCATGGGATAGAGGGTGATATACAAGCTCCACAGATATTCTACGATTCTGCGCGTTCTTCTGCAGTGTCCTCTCCCTGTCTATATGATTTATGTGTAGGGTACGCGAATACCCATTTGCGCTTCCTAGATGCCGGATGTCACCGCAACGGTTCACAGGCTCTCTGCTTTAACCGCTTCTCCCAGCTTTTCCTTGAAGAGCTTCTCAGCATCGGTCCAAACCCGTGCACTCTGTCGCTGCGGAAGCTCCAGCAATGAAGGGAGCAGATCTGAGCTGAACTGCTCCGAAGCCTCCCGAGGGAGCAATGTAGGCAAATGGTCGATTGAGACGACAGAAAGCGCTGGGGCACCTTGCCTAATCAAACGGTCAGGATAATTTGTCACATCAGCACAAACGGTACGAGATCGGCACGTACTCGAGTTCAACGAACACCGTCGGGTCCGAGAACGTGGTATTGACATTGTAAACAGGTATCGGGTTGAAAGGATTCGTGGTATCGCAGCTGACATCCACGATGACAGATAGCCTCCTCGAGCTGCCAGCGCCATTGATATGCTCTCGCGATAAGAAAGGAGGGATAGATGATGAGAGGTATATGCAGTTGACAAAGACATCAACATCGAGGATTTCTTGGAACGGACCGCCCTTGGCAGTCTCAGCCATATCCCACTTGACAATGTCATCTCTGAAGACGCGAGTTAACACCCAGGAGCCAACCCGGACGAGAGTACTCACTCGTCAAGACCGATCTTGCGGAACAAGTCAACTGCTCCACGGCCACATCTTCCTAGAGCACCGATTACCAACGCCTTGACGCCTTTGGCACTCCCTCCGAGCGTGGCCTTCACGCCCTCCACCATGGCTGTTTCGTTTTCATAGGGCTCTAGGCGACCCAGTTTTTTACCCGACCTTTGAGCAGCCAACGCAAGCGCGCCAGCAGCTGCACCCGCAAAGCCGGCATGGAATCCAAAAGCTGCGACGCGACGGCCAGTCGCATCTGTCAAGAATTCCAGATCGTATAGCGACCCTCCACCCTTGTAGAACCGTGCCAGCACGGACGACCACCCAGCTTGTCCCTTGTAACAGTGCGCAAACTGGATGTGGGTGTGGGGCAATGGCTCATCAGAGACGGGCAGTTCCTTCAGTCCGATAATGGGGATATGGGTTGGAGCACTGGGCCATGAGTTGTTCGTGACCAGCTTGCACCCAACGCTGTAATCACGATATAAAACTTAAGACTGTAGAAAAAGGATCGGGTGCATACGCTTCGAATTCGGTATCATCAAATATCCTTTGTTCATCGCGCTCTACGATGATCTCGAAGCCAGCCTTAATTAGCTTCTCCGCAGTGGTAGGTGTCAAGGCAGATCGCCGTTCGAATTCCTTCTTCTCGCAACGAAGCCAGAGCTGTTGAGGTGACATATTTTTCGCGATGGACGTTGTCGACAAGGGTTTGGACCCAAAGACCCTGCTTGTTATAACTTGGTACGCGATTCATTGGATGTGACTCGGGTAGATCAATGATCACGACAAAAAAGAAAAAGGTTCCGTGTCACGTGCATGTAAAGGCGCGTCACGTTTACGGTACTGTAAGGTTGCGTGTACCACGAAGTCTTTGGTGGTCCTATACAATAGCTATAAGATTAAAACAGCTTGTGGGGCAACATCCAGAAACTCCGAGCCTCGCCATCCTACTTCGCCGCTGCCGCTGCGGCCCTTTGAGCAAACATGGCCTGTACAGCTTCGAGCTTTCCCTCCTCGAACTTTTTGAAAGCTTCCGCCGACTGCCCGATCGGAATTTGTACCTTGCCCGCAGTGAGGCCATCCATAGTATGCTGGGTGAAATCGTCCAACGACATCCAGAACCTGCTCAAGACCTCACGTGTTCCCTGGTCTTTTCGGTCGTTAGTCGATGAAACCCCGTAAAAATATAATGTCATATGTCACGTACGATCATGGAGCTCGGACTCGACGAGGCTACAAAAATCAGGATCAGACGACGTCCAACTTCAAAATCCAACAAAACCTCACGGTGGGAAGATCTCCACCACGTGCACGTTCTTGTCTTTTAATTGCGTATTGAGCGTTATGCTCAAACTGTGCAGGGCAGCTTTTGTGGCGCAATAGTTCGGGACGGGTGGCAGCGGGGTGATGGCCAGACCCGAGGTAATTGTATATAGGAAGGCAGGCCGAGTTTCCTACAAAAATGTGAGTATCGAAGATGTCACGAGGTTTTCGGACATACCCCAATCTTGAGAAGGTGAGGGAGGAAGAACGTAATCATGCTGACGATGGATGTGTAGTTTGTGTTGAACTCGGTGGCAAGAACTGATGATTACACTGTCAGTGAACTCCGTCCTGAGATGAAGCATAATGTTCGCGCACTGTCAAGGTTGATATCCCCAGGTTTGGTGAAATCGAACATATGCTGAATTCCACTAGAGAACATGACTGCATCGAGCTATAGCAGAGAATCAGGTCAGCTTAGGGGGTGCATGCTGGATATCTGCCAAACCTCGGGATAACTCTTCACGATGTCCTCAACAGCTGATTTTAACGCTGGGCGATCGAGGTTGACATCGAGCCTAACGGCCTTGAGCCGCCCGTCGGCGGACTGGGACGCGACTAGTTCGTCAAGCCTCTCCTGACGGCGGCCACACACAATGACCGTCGGCTTTGAGGGAAGGTCGAGGATGCTCAACGCGAGATGACGACCCAAGCCCGCGGTGGAGCCGATGATGAGGATGCACTTGCTATCGTTGATGGAAGGCATGGTGTAATTGAGAGAGAAGTGATAAAATCTACGTGAGAGTTGGTTTGTTGAAAGGTGAGTTCACATTGCCCCTATTTATATTGCAGAATGCGCCTCGTATTCCTTCTCTGACCCCGGGTCCGACGAACAATCGCGTGAAATGTTTTTTTTGATGCGCTTTGATACGGATCACCTTCTAACATCCCATAGAGATATCACAAGCGTCGAATAACACTGTGAATACCACACTGCCCTATACCCTGATGTCAACACTTTACTGTGAGAGCTTCTCAGGGGTATTCGCGGAGTGTCCCCACAATCTGTTCGCAACCCTTTGCCACAACCCTCAGCCCAAGCAGTCTTCGACACCTGTGATTTACCGGGGGCAGTGAACGTCCGACAACTCTCAGTCTCATCATTTTCCAAGATATTGTGTGGGCCACCTTACCCTCTGTTATCAGCAGCACATGGATTGTGACGAGCCTCCGCGCCAGTGACCTAAATCTATTCTCGACTCTCACAAAGCGCCGCACACAGGTAGCCTAAGTTTCTAATACAGTGGGGCAATGGCACTGCAAGCCCCAAGTGAGCATACGTCTCACAGCGACGTCGGATCGCTATAGCGTCAGCCTGAAGACAGTTGCGACGATAATTTGGCTTACGAGAATGGATTATGGTATGACATAGAAAATACGCGTGAGCGTGAGTGTCGGGCGACTCCTGAGTGGTTGGAGCTGCGGAGGTTAGATCTAAGGGCATAATTTTGCATCCGTAAATTTTTGGAAAGTGGATAAATGGCTATCCTGTTGTGTCATCTCTGATGCCCTGTGCAGGTGTTGCGTTGAGAGGTACCAAGATTCGTGGTGCATGATGAAATCCAGCGAAACCCCTGATGGTGCTATAACTTAAAGTGCTTTGAGCAGACGGCAACGTCCGAATCGATGGCTGACACTACACAACTTTCATCTGGTGCCAGCGCCACTACATCAGTGGAAGCACAGTCAGAAGAACGTGAAAGTCCCGATGCTATCAGGGTGAGAGTTGTGCGAGAAACCCATCAGCAAAGTTTAACACACTGCGTTGATGTACAGGAATGTCTTGACAAGGCCAACGAACTAAAGCTCGAAGGAAACGACCTGTTCAAAGCGAGCAGATGGAACGAAGCACTGGTGTCTTACAGAACAGCGTTGGCCCAGTTGCCTCCGCGAAAACGAACAGCTGAACGGCATACTGATCACGGCCCCTCATCCGAACCAACCGATGCAGATTCAGGCCATGAACAACCATCGGGTGAAAGCACCAACAGATCGGCTTCACCAGAAGCTCCCGATGAGCTTGATGAGGAATGCTCGAAAGCTCGAGCAGTCTTATACGCAAACATAGGCGCATGTCTTCTAAAGCTAGTAAGCGTGAATCAATTTTTGTTGAAATTGCACCCCGATCAACGTGCCGAGTAGGATGATCACAAAGGGGTCGTCGATGCTTGCACTCAAGGTAAATAAAATATAATGCGTGCGATCTGGGAGGGGTCCTAAACTCCAGGACGTAGCTCTCAGTGACGACCCACACTATATCAAGGCTCTCCAACGACGCGCTGTTTCCGGTGAGAAGGTAGACACTTGGTCATCGTTAGGCCGCGCTCAAGAAGGTCAGCCCCTAGGCGCAATCATGTCACCGCCGGAGATTCATACCTTGACCAGATTACAAGCTGCTGCTTGAATTACTCCCCGCGGGTTCGCCGGATCTAGCGCGCACGAAGAGAGCGCTCCAGGTATTAGAGCCCAGGGTGCAAGCTGCTCAGAAAAAGGAGACAACGGAGATGATGGACAAGCTGAAAGGTCTTGGGAACAGTATCCTTGGTATGTCGTCAATTGCTGAACTCTGATGCGCCGGAGCTGAATAGCCCATATAAAGGGAACTTCGGGCTCTCCACGAATAATTTTAAATTCGAGCCCAATGGACAGGGAGGCTATTCCATGAACTTTGTCCAGTGACTAGCATTGGACTGAGTAATTTCGACTTCCTCATACCCACACCCTGCATCTTCCAAGAACTGTAGGAGTAGCACTTTCATCGTTAGACAGCTCGCATCCTCGTATTATGCCATCTTGCAACTAAGGCTCGTCGATATATGTAACCTCAGGAGTGAATACCTTGAAACGGTTGAGCGGCCAAACCTGCGTGGAGTATCATGAGAACCACATTGAAGAGGTGACGGAAGAACTTCCTACCCTAGCAACAATTCTACCTCTGACTAGAGCCATGGATACAGGGCCGTAATCCCTCGAGTCCGTCGACCACGACGCGCTGTCTCCTGCGATCCAGATATGACCTTTGGGAATAACGACATGTTCCGTTGAGGGAGCCTTCAAACCTGTCGGGTCAACGCAGATGATGTCCCCGGGGAGACCAATCACTCTCTTGCAGATAATCCTCTTGGGGTTCAGAGGAGATTTGAGGGAGATAAGCTCTCCTCGTGCTAAGCTTTGAGGGGCGAGTCGGTGGGAAATGATGCTTTCGAGGGCGATTTCACCATGGGTGTCAAATGTTGGGAGCATAGACGGTCCGTCCGTCTTCAATGGCACGATATATAAAAAAAGGAACAGGGAATCTGGTTTAATTACGCACCAAGCAAGGGCTCCCGATGTTTTCCTTGAAGAGGTGCAGGAGACATGCGACATTAACGGCCTACGGTTGGTGAGAAGTTAGTGAAGGACTGTCAGATTTACGATATACACGAACATGCAAACACCCCAGCCCGAATTTCTTTAGAAGTGCGACATGAGAGGCACGACCCAGAAACCATGGAAGAGGTGGCATTGGTGTGCATCCTCTCGGTTTGCTAATAACTTCCGGTGTTCAAGCGCTGGAATCAAACGAGCGCCCGTAACGTAACACTAGTAACAGCCTCAGACTGGACTTTGCCTTGGTGGTAGTTTCGCTCTCGGCTTTGTTCATACGGACTCTGCCTTCAATAGTCACCTAATGCATGTACGCGAATTGGCGATGTATGCTCTGGGAGATATCTTGGGGCCCACATATGCGCTTCTCGATACTTGACAAAGTGATTTACGAATGACCTGCCTCAGGCCCTGAACGGAAATCCACATGGCAAATGGGTGACTTGGGGTCGCGAGAATCGACTCGGAGCCTCGAGGCCTCTTCTCTATCTCTCAAACCCAACACGCAACGATTCGACCTCACGCAGCTAGAATGTCGCTCAAAATACCCATGCCAACAGCTGCGGACATGAACCGCATGACCTACAAGGGGGCAGCGAAGCTCAAGGAAGAAATGACGCGTCCAGGCGGTCAACCGGAAAAGCTGGACTTTGGTATCGTGCCAAACTGCAGTAACTGCGATTTACCTATCATGGGGCGAAAGGTACTCTTCGAATGTCACGTCGCGTCGTCGCGAAGTGCTGATCATCAGCGATAGCCTATGGTATGCTCTAGCTGCAAATCCGCCGTGTACTGTTCCAAGAGTGTTAGTATGCGCTTTCCGGTGGTGTTGACTATGCTAAGACGAGTGCACAGTGCCAAACAGCAAATTGGAAGGCTGGCCGCATGGGCACCCAAAATCACAAGTTCTTCTGTGAAAAGAACAAGGTGAGCAGAGATCTATCAGGTCAGGTCGCCGATCCTCAAAGGTGTTCTTCGTCTGCTAGCGGCACATGCAGAAAGTATCCCAAGTTCAGGCAATCTTAAAGCTTTTCCCTTGGGGAAAACTGGAATCTGATGGTACTTTCGCGGAACCTTTCATTCGTGCAATGTATGGCGTTCTCGGGGCAGAAGGCTTTGGATATTGGAGCACATCAGGCGGCAATATACCACATCAAGTTCAGCCAAACACCAGAGGTATGGACGATCCAGGTCCGTTCCGCGTCGGCGCAGTGGAGGGCTATCAGGATGGATATCTACTTCTTCTCAGCCAGCTCCCGGATGAGAAAGCAGGGTGGAAGCTCGAGGATAAGCTCGTTCCGAAATTGCATTTTGAAAGTGGCTCTGAGCCGGTGATAGCATCTTCCGCCAACGTGGTTGACTGGAAGTCGTGGTACCAATGGCGTGGATTACCGTTGGAGTCTCCGGTAGCCCTCCTCATGCACTACCCCTTGAGTGTGTATCAGCTGCTCGTCCATATTTTGCACGTCACGAGCCCAACTCGTAACACTCCTGAAAACCGTCAGGCGCTGAACGTGCACTACCTCGGAGCGGAAGTTGAGCTCAACATGATCCCTCTGTGAGTCCGTTCGCGTCGCCCTTCGCAGAAATGATCCTGACTTTTCGAGTAGGTTTGCGGAATTGGCGCTGCTCCTGCCCTATACCGACATTAAGCTAACCTTCTTCGGGTTCGCTGTCCACGGCATTGTTAAGCAAGCCAAAAAGAAGAGTCTTGCTGCGAAAGCGAAACGCAACGAGCCGGTGTACACGTATACCAGCCCTGCTTCCATGGGTGGGAGCACACTGTCAATACACCTCCACGGCGAACACGAGAACTGGGACCCCCGCCTCCCCTCCATCACAAACGACATGCCCGACGCCATCGTGGCTGCCAACGCCGGTCTACTCAGCTACACTGCATGGGCGTACGTCATCCTATACTGTCACCTCGAGAACGTGCCTTTCGGCGTCACCGAATACGCCGAGCAGTCCGCCGAGGTACAGCGGGACTCGTTCCCGCAGATGATCAATAACTCGATGCCTAGCTTGGCATCGCGTATGAGTACAGCCCAGCTGGAGAACATGGTCAAGCCTCGGGACTACCCCGTCGAGTTCAACCCCTTCCAAAGGCCGGGTCAACGAAACCTAGGGTCGACCCGGTTGCCCAACGTTCCTAATGGTTTCACTATTAGGGTCATAGGGGAAAATGTTCAGAAGGAGGAGGAGGCGCAAGGCCAGGCTCCTGCACCAGTGCCCTTGGGTGTGCCGGTCGCAGCGTCTGATGAGGTGCAGAAACTGGTTGAGAGGGCAAAGGATATGTCGTTGAACAACTTGGACTAGTTGACCACCTACCCATGGAACTATCTCAGTTCGAAGTGGTCTCCATAGTTTCCTTTGGAGAATATACTTTCAGACCTGTAGACCACGGCCTGACCAGATGCTGCCAGACCGACTGGGGATGAGATCACTCCGCGATCATATATCCATCCTAATCGGGCTCATGCAGATATCGAAGGTCGAAAGTGAGATCGGAGCTCTTCATCCGCCAACAACTCGCACCATGTCTTCTTTCAAACGGAGGATACCATCTAAACAGGTCACTTTACCACCTGGGACGCGCGCGTCTCCCTCATCATCCTCTACGACATTGACTTCTTCGGGCATTCCCTCGCTCGATGACATCCTGGGCGGAGGCCTGCCCCTCTCATGTTCCCTCGCAGTTCTCGCCCCCGATAACCATTCTGCCTATGGCGAGTTGGTTCAAAAGTATTTCGTTGCTCAAGGCCTTGCATGCGGTCAAAAAGTGTGCATCATCGACGACGATGCAGCGTCCTTTGTGAAAGAGTGCATGTGGATCCCGAGCTCGTCCTCAAACACACCGGCACCCACACCTCCCGTAAACGACGAGGACGAAGAAAATGCGGCGCAGAGCGAAGATAAAATCAAGATCGCATGGCGATATGAGCAGATGAAGACATTTCAGACGACCGTAACATCTAGCAACTCGTATGTAAGTTTTCTGGAAGGAATGTAACCAGAGTATCGGTGACCATTCATTCCAGATCAACAGATGACTTTTGTTACACGTTTGATCTTACAAGCCGGATACCTACAGCAGTGATGGATGACGCACGCAAGACTAAGCGCTTGGTTTTGTTGATGGTAAATGGAGACTGCGATGCCGCCTCTTCGGTCAGAGAGGCCATCAGACAAATACAAGACATCCTCACCGCAGCGGCAACAGGTGAACCCGTACGATTGTCTATACCCTCTTTGGGGTCTCCAGAATGGGGAGATTGCATCCCAGCTGTATGATGCATCATTCTTTGGGAGTCACTGTACTGACTCTGAAACAGGACATTTTGTACTTCATTCAGTCCTTGCGCCGCTTGCTACGACAGTACCCGCAGGCCTGCGCCTGCATCTCCCTCGCGCCACATCTCTGTACTGATGCTTGGGGTGGACCTGGCTGGGTCCAGAAAGTTGGCTGGCTGACGGACGCAGCTATTTCGATGACAGGTTTTGGCGGTGCGCATTGCTCGGGAAATCGGCCATCGATTGTGTACTGAAGTTCCCGCAGCTAATCCATCGCTCGTTGCCCTCTTCCCTTCCCACCACGGGCTGCTTCAGATCTACAAACTTCCGGCACCACATACTATTCTGCCCGCGAGCGATAAATACTCGATTCTGCGGGGTTTGTCGTCATCCGCAGGCGCGAATGTAGGCAGTGGGGAAAATAACCTTGCATTCAAGTGCATGCGAAAAAGGCTCATCTTTGAGACAATGCATCTCGACTTGGAAGGAGGTGTTACGGAGAGACGGACGACTCCGTCGTCCAACGCGATCAGTTTAGATGCCGGAACGGCTCACATGCATGAAGCCGGCCATGCCGCTGAAAGAGGAAGCAGCCGGTCACTCGCTACCGTTGAGGTGGAATTCGAGAAGACGGTTACGGAGATAAGGCTTGATCTACCTGAGACACAAGCCTCAGCTCAATCTACTGCCGATATCGCCACCGTCCCTGCAAAACCCAAGAAGCCCAAGAAAAAAGTAGCTTTTCATTCGGACAAGCCTGACTTGTATGACTTCTAATGACATATGTTGTATCCTTCACTACTCCGAGGAGGTTTCCGGCCACCGACACATCGCGCTGTACTTGGATGTATTCCAGAAAACGCGGACATAGAACCACTGGCCGGTGCACCGATGTATTGGCTAGTCAGCTGGTGAGGCCCATAGTCCAGCCAATCAAAGGGCTCGGACCTGCCGCCCCGAGGGGTACTTCAAGTTGTCCGTCAAGTACTGTCGACTTGGTGTCATTGCTGCCTAAGTTGTCGGGGGAGTGGTCCGCGTGGGTCCCCACGGTCCAGATTGGTACACCAGAATAACATCCGAGGCTGCTCGTTGTTACGCACTGCAAACAAAACCAGGTCCACAAAGTATGATGCACCGCCCCCAACGCTGTCACTTCGACTTCAGCGGCCTGCGAAAACATAGCGAGAGCGGAAAAACCGAGGGGATATGAATAGGGACCCCTTGCGGAGCCGTGGAGACATCGTGGTGTGGGAGGCTGATTAAGCTCTAAATGCAGGGGTCATTTAACCTCGGAAAAGTGACAGATCCCTCTGACCCTTGAAATTTTCGATGTCGAAAGCCGGGGTGGTGGGAGCTGAGCCGACACTTCCAGGGCTCAGGCTCCCGGCCCAACCAGCAATCATCGACAAGTACGCAACCATGAACTCAAACAGTGGCAGGGAAGGAGCTGTGTGATGGCCTCCTTCGTGCAGATGCCGGGCCAAGGTCATTGGTATCCAGCGTATACCGGCGCATCATTATCGTATACGAAGCCACCAGGAGCTGAAACAGGCCTCTACGGCAGTAGAACTAGTACGGCTGCGCAGTGTACGGAGAAATCTACATATAAGTCAAGAACGCTGAGAATCGGTTTTGCCAGAATGGCAGAAGCTTGCGTTGTATGTCATGGTGACGGAGATGGACACTCGTGAGCTGTACAATCTTTTTACGGTCCCATCAAAATATCTGGGAAACTTGTAAAGATGAGCTTTTACATAAAGGAGTGGGTCGGGGGACAGTACATAATATGTTGTCTGATTTTTTTGCTCAGCGTTGTCTTGCCTGTCGACTTTACGCGTTAGCGTTCGTTTCCTCACTTCCAGTTGTGCATTCTGCTGTTGTACAGATTTGAGGAAGGCTACTTGGAAGTTCTTGCCCTGGATCTTGACAGCCATAGGAAACTTCTTTTTCGACACGACACACTCGAGTTTGACGGACCACCATCAAGCCAGGCACGCACGCGCTGATAGCTACTGTTGCAATGGCCATGTAAGTTACCAGAGGACCCTTGGGGCTATCTTGATGTGTGACCACGCGACCTGAATTGTTGTATTGCAGGAACAACCATCCCCGCGCTCTCCTTCCCAGTGGGAAATCTACGTCAGCACCAAGTTCCCCAAAGCCTTCGCCATCCTCTACGAATATTTACGAGAAACCGCTACCACCCCCGCCTTTGCCAATAGTCACCAAAGACACATTGAGTGCTTCCGACATGGATGCCCACCACCAAACGATTCGCCCAACAAGCTGGATAGATATGGAGAGTTCCGACGGTGATCATACTGGTGAGAATTTCCCATCCTTTCTGCATACACATATATGCACTTGTGGGCTGTTCCATCATTTGGGCTGTATGGACTTGTATGGACCTGCATGATTGCTGGCATTTTGAGGCGTAGTAGTGGGTCTGCTTCTGGACTGCTGCATCAATTTCCTGTTGCTCGAGTTGGTTAGCTATATGAGGTGTATTATTTGTTTGCCACGATCCATTTTGGCCGTTGCCTTTGCGCTAGTACTTACCTTGTGCTTCTCCTCCTGCCTCCTGCCTCCTGCCTCCAACCTCCTTTCACATTCGTTTCGACACTTTGGACCTGAACTGACTCTAATTTCCCTTTCTTCTAAGACTTAGATTTTCTCATCGCGCATCCGTCTGCCGCATTACCGCCTTCTCCATATTCGCCAAATTCGGAAAATTCGCGTCCACCTGCACCGACCCCTTCAGCTGCTAGTGAAAACGAAATCTGGTCGCCAGACCACAGTACCCAAAGTTTCAGCATAATGGCAGTTGCAGACGGTGTCATACCTGAACAACCCCCGTCGCTGCCAGATATCAGTCCGGCCGCATCACCGCAGGCGGTGCCCTCATTTTCCCGAGTTGCGCTCGCCAGGTCTGTTTCCGAGAGCGAAGCTTCTTTTCGATTCGATTCTTCACCTCCACGGTCTTTCGCACGCCCTCCAAAAGTACCGTCAATTGACCCCTCCCAGTTCCCAGACCCGTATCCTCAGCGCTTGCCGTACAGTCGCATTTCGGATAGGCTATCCTCCACTCTTCCTGCACTTTCATCTGCTGGCTCGTCTTCAGCATCTACTCGTTCCTCCGCTTATACGAGCTCTGGAAGTGCACTCGCTGCAAGTGAATACGGGCACGTACATATCGCGTCCGGAGAAGACGACGAAATTGGAGTGGCTGTGGGAATCACATCGGACGATGTGGTTAAGGTCCTCGCAGGCGAAAATAGTACTTCGTCGTCTGCAGGAAGAACACCAATAGACCAAACTCGGTGGTCAGAATATTCAGCTAGCATTCGATCTAGATCGTCTTCCATCGGGCTCAGTAACACCAACAGTCTACACGAGAGTGGCGCACCGCGGCTTCGGGAAAATCCAAGCTTCGATATGGGTTGGCAGACAGTGGATGAGAGAGATGAGGTTGGTTTGACGAGTGGAGACGAAACGGATGACTTCGGCGAGGACGAAGATGGGAATGATAGTAAGGACGAGGAGCGCACTTCTGCAATCGTAGTGGCAGAGGAAGGTCGAGGTCTTATTGTGAAAGGTGATGGTATCCCGATAGTACAGCTGAATGTTGAACCGGGTAGGATTGGCATATGGCTCATAGTATTATGTTGACTGACTCGAAAAATTCCTCTAGGAACTACTCACCTCCTCGTCGGGTCCTCTAGCACCCCGAATTCGATTCCCGCGTTCCTTACGACTACCCTACCTCAAATTTGCCACTCGCTGCTGGCATTGGACATTTCTACTAATTTCCTAGTCGCGATACCTCCCTCGCTTGCCTCATGTGAAAATCTGGAAGAGTTGAATGTCGCCTCCAACCCGCTACGCGTTTTGCCTGTCTTTTTGTCATACCTGGTGTCCCTGCGAGTACTCATCGCGGACGCCACCGGAATCAGCACCCTGCCAGACTCCCTCTGCGCGCTGGATAGGTTACACACACTCAGCATCCGGAGAAACAAAATGCATTCTCTGCCCAGTTGGCTTTGCATGTTGCCATCACTTCAGGAACTTTACCTTGATGGTAACCCATTCCAAGGTCCATGGCAAGCTTTGGTGGAGCCCCTTCTTGCCAAGGTGCCTATGACGCCACTATATCCGCCATCAACACCTTTGATCCCCCTACTCTCCACACCACTTCCAGACCCGTCTGTTGGAGCCGAGACTGATACGGATGACTCAGAACCTCCCAGCGCAGACCGTGAAGGAAGCTTCGTGCTGTCTCCAGAAGACGATACCATCACCCCTGCTCGGGCACCGCCGCTCGGGCGGTCTGCAACTTCGCCTGCTATAATTCCCCCGGTCCCTCCGGTCCCAGAGTCGCGTGGTCTCATGCGAACGAGAACCGCTCCTCATCGATCATACCAAGCAAAACCGCGTCCACGCACTGGAACTACTGCTGACGGATCTAGCTCAGCGAAGGCACCAAGGCGCGTGGAGGACTCTGGGTACTATACCGACCACGAGCTTCGCAAGATGAAGAGTGCAGGAGAACTCCGTACAAGCTTCGAGCGTCCTCGCGAGATGACGCAGGATTCTCCAGTAGCGACACCCATCCGCCCGGCCATGCCCTCTTATTCTGCTTCGGCTTCAAGTTCCAACTTACTCAACATGGCCGAGGAGTCACCTGAATCCGAACGCCTCGTCATTCCCAAGCGCTATGCGAGCCTGGGTGTCTCAGCTTTGACACCTACACGCGGTTCCTCCCGACCAGCACTTTCACAGAGCCTCTTTGATGCCACTTCGGAAGCTGGGGAGACCAGTGCTGCTGAATCGGCGCGTTCATCGATAGCTTCTCCTCCCACTTCTCCGCCTCGCCCTGCAGTCCCTCGGGAGACTCCTCATCACACGCCTAGCCCCACAGATCGGCAGAGCACCTCGCGCTACTCTCAAGCTAGAGATGGTAAGGAGAAGGAGAAGGGGCGCTGGGGATTCCTGAAAAAGATGTCGATGGGGAAAATGAGACCTGACTCTCCTGCGAGTTCTCGTCCGGGTACTGCCTATGGCCGCATCCCACGCCCTGAAGCCATCACGACCACTGCCTCGAGCCCTCCTCAGCTGTTGTTGAGTAACTCACCTCAGATCGACGTACGTTTTTCAACCACGGGTTCTTTGGGTCCTATGCCAAACCCCACTCCGACTGTTGCGCTGTCCCCACCGTTACTGGAGGAAGACACCGCGTCCGTGTCGAACGCACCTCCCCCTGGCTCGGCGACTTCTGGTAACTTCCTCGCCCCTGCCTCTCCAGCTCCACGGGCCGCCAAACGCAGGAGCTTCCTACCTGTTGACGGCAGCGCGATATCGAGCTTGATCATTCCTTCACCGACCAACTTCATTCAGGGGGTATCTTTCGCCAGTCAATCTGACGAGGTGGATGAGCCGAGACCGAGCCCGAGCCCAAGCCCCGTACCTGTGTCTGCCATCGACACGAGTGACTTCGCTGTGCGCAGAGAAGAAGAGAGAGCGAGAGACGCATATACCCGGGCTTTGCGCTCCATAATGGCATATCTCAAGGATATGAATGACCTGAGCCTCTCGCAGGGGACAACCCTTTCCATGTACGGTGGTATGCCCGAAGAGTCCCCTAGCATCGCACGCTCTCGCAGGCCGACCATCGTAGAGAGGAGCTCCGAAAACTCCGTTGGCTCGATCTCGCGGGCAGCTTCAATATCTGGTCAGTTGCGGTCTCCGGAATCCATGGCAGGACTACGGAGTGGTACCACCTCACAGACCATCAGCGTAGCAACCACCGATAGCAGTGGTTCCAATGAAGAGAGGAAGTACAAGGATGACAAGGGCAAGCGAGCGCTGATCGTCCGAGAGATCGTAGAGTGAGTGCCTATTGCATGCTTATAAGAGAACAAAGCTGACACCGCAAATAGGACTGAAAGGACCTATGTAAAGGGCTTGCAGGAGCTAGTTGATATCTATATCAAGCCCAGCGCTGCACCGGTCAACCTCATCAGTGGCGTCGGTTCTGGCAAAGAAACCGTAGTTCCGGCTTCGGAGCGGAAGATTGTCTTTAGTGGCGTTGAAGCCTTGTTCTCCTTCCACAAAGAAAGCTTCCTTCCAGCTCTGGAGTTGGCCGCAGCCCCGTTAATGAAAAAGCCTCCTGTGGGCGAGGAGCTTGATGCCGATGGCCAACTTTCGGTCGAAGTTACGAAAGCAGTCGCGGGCATCTTCCTCAAGCATACCGCCTTCATGAAGATGTACTCTTCCTACATCAAGTATGTCCCACCCGGCCGAACTACAAACGTGGCTTGCTGACTTGAGATCTCCTTAGCAACTTTGATAACTCTGTTTACCGGATAAAACATTGGACATCTGATAGACCTCAGACAGGAACCGCCAGTCCGGGATCTACCTTCTCCCCCACCAACAATGGCATTGCTCTCTCCGCCGTCTCCCATCCTGGCGGTGTCAATGATTCGAGTGGCATGGCCAACCTTACATCTGGGCAACGAAAGCGAATCAAGACATTCCTGAAACGATGCCGTATGAATCCCCGTCACTCGCAGCTCAATATGGAGGGCTATTTGCTTTTGCCTGTCCAAAGGATACCCCGTTATCGCTTACTCGTGAGTCTCAACCAACACATACCCGCTCTTAATGTTGACATTTGTGCAGCTCGAGGAGCTAATCCGAAGCACACCCCCTACATACTCATTCATGGACGACGCACTGGATAAGGCTCTGGCGGAAATATCATCATTGGCAAATAACATGAATGAAGGAAAGCGAGAGTCAGAGTCACGACGAAAGCTCGTGCACTGGCAAGCAAGAATTCGCGGAAGGTTTCCCAGTCCTCTGGTGCAGCCTCATAGGTAAGTTCGATCGCACTATCACTCCCGAGCACATGAATAACCCCTTCGAAGACGTCTTATCATGGACGGACCGCTTCTGTTAACTCGCGTTGTCCGAAAGACGGTAGTGTCTTTCGAGACATTCAACGCTCAGGGAGACGCTTCCGCTGTTCAGGTCGACTGCCTGGCCCCTGAATTGACTCCTCGACCTTTGATTGGTATCTTGTGCAACGACCTTTTGGTTCTCTGCCGTGATCCGAGCGAAGGCAAGGACCCGATGTGCGCCGTGGACCTTTGGGCAGTACTACGTATGCAGACTTTACCACAACCTGCTAGCATCGTCCATGGAAATGGTGAGATCCGCCCCTGTATGCTCATAGACCGTTCCTGATCCCGCATGTCCAGCTTTGCGCCTTGTTGATAACAAAGCTATCCTGTACTTCGATGCTCCATCACCCTCTGATGCCCTGAATTGGTTTAGAGGTAGGAAGCATCCTTTTCTCTATTAACGATGTGCACTCGACTGACGACGCGATCCGTAGCTATCAACCTTCATATCCCCTCATCCAAAACATAGACTTTCTCACACTCATTCACGCTCCTTTCGTCCGAGCGCATATCCCATTGCATCGATTCCTCCGGCTCAGCTCGCGGGAAGGGCCCTAGTCGGGTTCGTATATATACAATCATTAAGTTTCCTTGCATGTTGCATCCTCCTTTTTTCGTCGCCATCTGTCCCACTGTATCACCCACATCGGTCCCTTTCTTCTTCCCTTTCAATATGAACCAGGTAAAGTAACACCAGCTAAAATGAAATCCACTATATCTATGAACGACCTGAGTGATACTGGACTTCTTCGACATCTTGTCTTGAATGCCACCCTTACCGTGGTCTTTCTCCTGCAACCGAGGTTTCTCCGTCTCGGCTATTGCGCATGGTAGAAGATAGTATTTCACAATCAGAAACTTAAGATGGGCGCAAGACCGCAGCAAGCAACTGCGAACATCCAAGAGGGTATTCATTACATATGGATATAGAGAACGGTACAACACTGAGTATGTGCATTATGGCAAAGAGGGGGTCCAGGGACCAGAGCAAAAAAAAATATTACGTCGGTATATCCGTCGTTCAAACTCTCCAAGCATTAGTTTTGGGGCGTTTTACATCTGTCGTACAGGGGTTGTAAGAAAACGACCTCGAAGAAGTCAATAGTATAAAGCTCACCAGCCATCTCCAGAACGCCTCCATCTTGTTCTTTGGTGGAGGGTCCTCGGTCTCGTCAGCTTCAATCTGGGCAAGGTCACTCTTGAAGTCCATGTCATGCGGGCTGACAGGTGAGACGCGGTAGTAGAGCCGAGATACCGCATAGAGGATGGGGAAGAGGATGAAAGGAAGGTAATCGGTGACGAAGGTCGCAGTATTCCATTTACCCTTGAGGAAGACACTCCAGCCGCTAAACTGTGGAAATCTCAACATTGAAAGTCTAATAAAAATCAGGTCTGGAAACGTACGAAGCAGATGATGATGGTCGCAAAACACGAATACCACGCGGCGAAGGGCTGTAAACGTGTCCAGTATGGGAGGGATTTGCGATCGATGCCTTGGGCTTTGAGGCCCTTGTAGAAGCGGAGATAGGTTACGGAGATACCGAACCAGGTCATGAGGCCAGCGACAGATGTCATGTTGGAGAGCCAGTCGAACACCTTCCCGGCACCAGCGGACACAGCCATGAAGGCAAGTGAGGTGAACAGCGCACAGAAGATGACGGAGACATAAGGCAATCCGGTCTTCGAGGTCCTCAGGAAGATCTTAGGTGCGTTACCCGAGACAGCGAGACCGTCTGGACCAAGTCAAGAATTAATCAGTCAACGGATGGGGTCAACTTCAACAAAATACGTACAGAGTGCTCGTGAAGACGTGTACAAGTCACTTGACGCGGCAGACCAAGCAGAAGTCAATAAACAGGCATTGATGATCGAAGGGAGGGACTTGATTCCGGCAGTCTCAATGGCGATAACGAACGGTGAAGCAGCAGCGGTTCCGCTAGCAAGTTGCAAGGATGAGTTGTTGGAAGGAACGAGCAAGCCGATAACAGCAGTGCCACAGATATAGAAGAGGAGAATACGGATGTACACCCGGCGAATTGCTTTAGGAAGGTTGCGGCGAGGGTTCTTCGCTTCACCGGCGGCAATCTGAAAGCAAAATTAAACGAGAGATTATAACACGAGGCGAGAGGGCTTACAGCGACAATCTCAGTGCCAATGAATGAGAAGGCGGCATTGTTGAGCACTGCCCACCAGCCGAGGAACCGGCCCTCCGAACCAGAGATTCCGGCGTATTGAACGAATGGACCCGGGTTCTTCCAGTACCGGAAACCGATACGGTCGTGGTCAGGTCCGCCACCGAGGTCAAGTACGATCCCAAGGATGATAAGACCAGTGATCGTGAGTACCTTGATAGACCTAGAGAGGCTCGTCAGGAACAAGTAAAAATACCCCAACGCCACCACTCACGCGAAGATAAACTCAGCCTCGCCATAAGCACCAGCACCAAACATGTTGATGGTGACGACGACAATGATACACATCATCACCCAGATAGCGTTGTTGGCGTTGGGATGCCAGTAATCGATCAGAATTGCAGCAGCAGAAAGTTCGGCTTGAAATATGTGATGAGATAAAGTACCAGGGGAAAGAGAAATGCTAAAAATCACCAGGAGCTGTGCAAACTCATTGAGCCCATGGCAGATATAATATGTGAGGGAGAACATACCGACGATCGTCCAGTTATACCAGTAATTCCAACCCATCGCAAAAGAGAATGCCGGATCAACAAATCGTTCTGCTAGTTTGATGTGACCACCAGGAATAGGAAGGAACGCGATCATTTCTCCCAAAGATACCTAATCAGGGATCGTCAGGTGGAATGCTGGGGAGATGTGGCAAGCCCCGCACCATGACAGCGAGTACAATTGTGCCCATTGTTATGTAGCCAAGTAAAAGACCGACTGGTCCGCCATTTGCCAAAGAGTTGGCGGTCCCGACAAAAAGACCAGTACCAATGACACCACCGATACTGGATGAGAGTTAGCGTGGGGGCTACGGAGATAGGGGGAGGGGAGGGAGGGGGGGCATACCTGATCATGGCGATATGACGGTTCTTGAGCTGCCTGTGGAGTGTACCATTGGCGGCAGGAGCGATAGACTCAGTATCGTGAGCAGAGTCATCAGACGAGGTCTTGTAGAAGACCTTTGCGTTCTTCTCGGCAACCATCTCCTGCGACATGATCGTTGGTGGTCGGGGAGGATGAAGGAGGAGGACTTACCGGACGGTGCTAAAGATATAAGTACGATGGCGCTCTTCACGTGGCAGTGTTTACAGGACACGGTGAGGCACTCTTTGCGGGCATGAGGTAAGCCTGATAGGATAAATTCTTTGGTTGTTTGGGGCCTGGAGATAGACGGGCGTTTGGTCCCTTGACGTGACATTGGAGCGTGGAGACAGACACTTGATAATGGGACACTGCAGTACCCGAGCTGCATCGCCTAAGGTCACCCACCTCATGTATCAGCACCCTGGCCTATGTGCTGCCCATCATTCAAAAGCATCTTGAACGATATCCTGTGTGCATGCTGGTAATTAACGTAGGATAACGTCTTTCCTCACACGCTATCGGGCCACGGTAACTTTGCGGTAACTCTCCTCTTGAGCAATCCATCTTAGATGAATACCAAATTAGGAATGCAATCAAATTCACGCGTGCACGCTGCTCTCCCTGCCATCTGCTCGCTCCCATGCTCACCTCGAGTCGCCATCAAATTGAACCTTCCGTATCAAAGGAAGTCCCGACGGAGTCTTCAACTCTATAGGCTGTCGAAAGTATCGTGCCTCTCTGAGGTGGATGAAGAGATACCGCACGAACGTCTGATGTCCATGTGTTATGTGCCTGGGAGGTTCATTTTGACGATTTCGGTTCCAATTTGAATATCGGCTCATTCTATCTCTGAACCTTCAGCGCACGAGAGTGCTCGCTTAGAGACGGGCAACGTCTTACAATTCCTTGCCGGGGGGGGCGTCCAAAAAAATCGTCAGCGCAAAGACATGAAAGGCGCGGTTTGCGCGATAGGTATCCTGCCATATCGCTTCCATCGCTATCATTGTCTTGTGTCCGTTAGGTTCGGGCGATCATCGGCCAAGCCTGCGCTGGCCTATCGCAAAAAGGAAGAGATAAAGGCGTTACAGGAGCTTGACATGGACACATACATAGGTTCCTATCAGCTGTCTTACTCCATCGGTTGTTGAATTTCATGCGAGCGAGCAAGGTCCCCCTGACATCAAGACGTAGCCACATCCATCACATGTGAAACTTTATCACCTGACGATTTTCTGTCCTTGATGCCGCCGTGCAGCAATAAGCTCTTACCTTGTGCTAATATAGAATTCCCTGAACCAGTGAAGCTGTATAAAGCCATCAGACCCACCGCCTGCCAAGACTTCCCCCCCTTTACGATGATTCCCGCTCCATTCGCCCCATCGTTTCGAAACCCCGCTCACGCTCGCAGCACATTACGAAGAGGTCAATAGTTATTATTTACGAGCAGTCGAGGTTAACAAACAAAACGAATGGAAGGGTATGTACCTATTTCGACACATTGAAACAAAATAATAAAGGCTTAATAGCCCATCGGACCAGACCTGCTTGTTGACAGTTGCGCTGGACAATACAGCAAGTACATTGTGAGTACAGCTTTACATCTGCAAATACGTCACCGTTCATTAGCGGAATAACACTGTTCAGCCAGAATTTTACTCACGAGCCATGCCCAGAAGCGCTCGACGGCGTTCTTTGGTGGGGGATCATCGTAGCTGTCCGCTTCAATCTGAGCGATGTCGCTCGTGAAGTCCATATCCTCCGGTCTGATGGGGCCGCCCTTATAGAACAGCTTCGACCCATAGTACAAAATTGGGAATCCGATGAACGTAAGGTAAGTAGTAACGAACGTTGCGGTGTCCCAGTTACCC
Source organism: Hydnomerulius pinastri MD-312 (assembly GCA_000827185.1). Classification (NCBI taxonomy): domain Eukaryota; kingdom Fungi; phylum Basidiomycota; class Agaricomycetes; order Boletales; genus Leucogyrophana; species Leucogyrophana pinastri. The sequence continues at coordinate 160,318 of KN839837.1, forward strand.
TTCAGGAAGACCGCCCATCCACTGAACTGCGGATCCATGACCCCGATCAGATGCTGATCCGACGGAGTGCCAAGTCTTCACGCTCACCATACTGATGAAGAAGCATCCTATCGTGGTATACCAGGCAGCGAATGGTTGCAGACGTGTCCAGTAAGGCAGTGTCTTTCTATCGATGCCTTGCGCCTTCAAGCCCTTGTAGAACCGCAGATAGGTGACACCAATACCGAACCAAGTCATCAAACCCGAGTTCGATGTCATGTTCGAGAACCAATCGAAGACCTGGCCAGCGCTAGACGAGATGTTCATGAAACCAAGGAGTGTGAACGAAGCGCAGAAAATGACGGCATAGTACGGCAAGCCACCCTTTGAGGTCTTCGTGAAAATTTTGGGTGCGTTTCCTGCTCTCGCCAAACCATCTACAGCCATGTTTAGTTGATGCTGTATAGAAGACCAAGGATCCACTTACAAAGTGACCGTGAAGACGTGTACAGATCACTAGATGCTGCGGACCATGCAGAGGTGAGCAAGGCAGCATTGATAACCTGATGGCCGCCGTCAGTAGACGGTAACCAGAGAATCGCCTCGTTCACTGACTGATGGCAGAGCTTTAATTCCGGCAGCCTCCATTGCGATAACGAAGGGCGAGGCGGCGGCAGTACCATCAGCGAGATTCAGCGCTGGATTATTCGATGGAACGAGTAACCCGACAATCGTGGTTCCACCAATGTAAAACAGCAAGATACGAATATACACTCTACGAATGGCTCTGGGCACGTTACGTCTGGGGTTCTTTGCTTCGCCAGCGGCGATCTAATCCACGACATGTTGAAACTGGAGCATTTCACGAGCAAGACGCGAAGGTTACTTACAGCGACGATTTCTGTACCGATGAAGGAGAAGGCGGCGTTGCTGAGGACGGACCACCAGCCAAGGAATTTACCTGTGTTACCAGCGATCCCGTGGTATTGGACAAACGGCCCAGGGTTCTTCCAGTAACGGAAACCGATGCGGTCATGGTTAGGACCTCCACCGAGATCAAGAATGATACCGAGAATGATCAGCCCAGTAATCGTGACGACCTTAATGGAACTAATGCACATTTCAGACACCAACGCGACTTTCCCACGGCCTCGGGACGTACGCAAAGATGAACTCGGCTTCTCCGTACGCGCCAGCGCCGAACATATTGATCGTGATAACCACGATGCCACATACGGTAATCCAGACGGCGTTGTTGACGGACTTGTTCCAATAGTTGATCAAGACTGATGCTGCAGAAAGTTCGGCTGAAGAGGTTCGAGGTTAGTGGGTGTCTTCTCTTGTCAAAGACTCAAACTCATGTACCAGGGGCTAGAAAGGAACATTATTGGGATGTTTTGCGACATGTCAATGAATCCAGCGTACCGACAATGGTCCAGTTGTACCAGTAATTCCAGCCAGTTGCGAAAGAGAATGATCGATCAACAAAGCGCTCGGCCAATGCGATGTGACCACCAGGAATGGGAAGGAAAGCTACCATTTCTCCAAGGGTAATCTGATATTGTCCATCAGAAGACGATCAGGACCATCGCTCTCGAAGTACCTACCATCATGCAGAAAACCAAGCTACCCATGACGATAAAGCCAAGCAGGAGGCCAACGGGTCCCCCATTGCGAAGATTGTTCGCGGTGCCTAGGAAAAGCCCAGTACCAATGACACCACCAATACTTTGCGGAGGTGAGCTATTTTGAGGTGTCTCAGTTGAAAATTGCATACCTGATCATAGCGATATGCCTATTCTTCAGCTTCCGTTGAAGAGGGCCATGCACGCCGCTCTCATACGGATTCTCATCGCTGACAGCGACGACGGAGCCTTGAACAGAGTCTCTCGAGCCCTTCTTTTCCTCTACGGTTGACATGGTGAGGGCCTTTGTGTGGTGTCAGGCTAAGACCGTGGCTTTTCAAGAATTAAAGAGGGCACCAAATGCCGAGCGAAGTAATGACTGACGCTTAACCTACCGTTGGTGCCTTGGGGATACATGACTAGGTCACGTTGATAGATCACTTACAAATCACAGAGCCAACCTCTCCTGGTGGGCGCTCTTATGCCCGGTCATGCTGTTTTGATCTAAGAAGTTTCAGTATGGTGCCCCGAACCTTATGGGGTAGAAGCATGAGGAATGCATAAGAGCCCAGAGCCACTTTCCAGCCTAACTGACCTCGTACAAGTGATCTTTTGCACCACTCTCGATCACACAAAGCTTGAGCTTTCCCTCCACGAATTTTGACTCCAAGGGAAAACCTCCCAAGCGTCTTGGAATGGATCGATTCGGTGATGGATAGCTTGTGTGACGTCTGACAGCGCTGACAGTCGTGACCGCATAGCCAGAGAGTATCGTGTGCTAACTTCAACGCCAGAAGCGACCTTTCGTTAGCGCAGAGTCGCAGACTTCAGCTAGAGACGCCGACTGCTCCCGGTTCGCATATTAGGTGTAGATTACCGGTTAACCCCAGACGCGCTGCATCCACTAGGCGCCGATTGTTTGATGGAGGAGTAAATGGTATCTTCCTTATCCTGCGGCAACACATGGAAGTTCGGCTTTTTTGCAGATTCAGATCATTTGGAGATCGGAAGGAGCTCTGGTGGGCGTTTGATTTGAATTTCAAATTCTTGTTTTTTCCGCGCCTCTTGCCCGACCCCGACGCTTCCCGACGTCGTTGTCAAACGCATTTGTCCCGGAGTACAGTCATTCGGTCTCACAGTCAGAGTCATTGCATTATCGATGAGGAACCGCACACTTCCAGAGGGAACGGATGTTGACTAAAATCTCACCGCACCAAAGATCTCGGTCAGGTACTGACCTGGACATTGAGAAACAGCCCGGAACACTGCTTCTCGGACTTCTTCGATCGAAGGGAATCAATTTACAGAACAGAGCAGAGGCAGATACAAATACGAAAGCGAACATTGTATACAGCGGATGATAGTAAGGTATATCAAAAGCAGCTTGAGCAAAGTAATCGATACCAGACAATCTAGTGCGTCCATGGCATCAAAGATCCAACCAATGTAGAAAGCGTCTTGAGAGAGGGAAGGGTGAAGTCAACTGATTCTGGCCGTGCATGGACCCTCGGGCGCCTGAGATGCCACGAGTACACAACATCTCCAGGCCGACGCCCGATTGGCAGCTCAGGTGACGGCGCACGTTCTCTCGAATTTGAAGAAAACGCGAACCGAGACGAGAAACGAAGTTTTTTACGGGGTGAGGGGTCGTCGGATGCGGCAGCGGTTGTGGTGTCATTGAGATCCGGGGAACCCAACGCAGCAAGCGGATCATCATCTCGTCTTCTCTTCAGGATGCCCCGTGGGGCCCTGGGGAAGCGGATGATGGCCTGACGTCGTGACTCCTGGATTAGTTGATACTCCTCCTGTTGCAAAATTCGAGGCCCCTCCGGTACGTCCTTCAAGTTGCTCTGTGTCTCCGTTCCAAATGACAACTGCGGCAAATCCTGCACGCCTGAGAGATTTGGGGCGCCCGCAAGCGTAGCAATGTACGCGTTCTTGAGGTTCTTGTGGCGCAGGTAATCTCTGCGTATGGCAGTGCTCTCCACGTATCGTGCAGACGATGAAAATTTGTCGTTTTCACGTCTGCGGAGCATGCCACCGAGAGAAGCAACATCCTTCAACAGCTGTTTCTTCTTGAGACGGTGCGGACCGATCTCACTGCTGTCTATTAGTTTGGGATGAGGGAGTCGGTGGCGACGGAATTGAACGAGGTTCTCGACTTTGATGCGAGAGGCAGCCTCCGAGAGACGTTGAGAGTTCCGAGCGTGCGGGAGCGATACCTCTGATTCTTCGGGATCATCGGAATACCACATATGAACCTGAGCGCTCGATGACCCCCAGGGTGACGGAGGTGGGTGGGCACGTTTAGAAGGAGACTGCCCAGAGGTTGGTGAAGAGGTGGATATGGATACGGATTCCGAGGAAAGCTTGCGCTTGAGCCGAGCAGAACGCGCCGAGTCGCAGTAGAGGACAGGTGGTATCGACTGCATCTCTACCAGGATCCGGATGAATGTTTGGACCTCGTTTGCGACCTGGTCTGTAGTCTGACCAGGAACAACGATGCGGATAGGCCTATCGTCTGAGGCGGTGATCCAGTCCTCCTGGAAGTCCTGAGCGTTCACAGGAGGATCCAGCTTGTATTCCCCCGGATCCTCTTCGAAGGGTGGAATAGGACCCACACGCTCTCCTCTTGACCGTCGCTCCCATAAATCCAAGATCTTCTGGTTCCTCCGCACCCGCCTGAGGTACTCGTCAACCTTTTCCTTCTCCTTCTTCCGCGCTCCCATATAGTTAAGCTTATATTTGACTTTTCGCATCTCCAGCCTAAACTCCTCAGGTTCCGCCTTGTCGATGCTCACAGACTCGTGCGCCCGGTTCGCTCGACTCATCCCGAAGTCGATGATCATGACACTGCCATCAGCGCCAATGAGCATGTGGCGCAGTTCGGGATCGCCGTGCAGGACCCCCTGAGCATGGATCTTCTCGAAGGCAGCGATAACCATCTCCTTCAATACATCAGGCATGCTAGGGGAAGATTCCATCCAGAACGACGAATTCGGCATTTCCATGGTCACGCTGATGGCTTCGGGCAGGACGTGGACCCCGATGATATGAGGAACGACGTCGCCTTGGAGGGGCTTGAGGTATTGATCTGATTTGTAGAGGGCGAGCTAATGGGAATACCATTTGTAAGCAGTCTTGTTTGATTGGATAGAACATACCTCTGAATAGAAGCCAAACCATTCGCTCTGCGTACTCGTCTTCCATCTAACTGTGATTTAGTCCCTTGGTAGACAAGACACTGAGATGGGGGCTTACCGTCTGCAAATATATTTAACTTCCTTTCCGTCAATAGACCCGCTATCGATTGAAGCAGAGCACTGCGCGCCCTCTGGTGGGAAATGAGTTAAGAGGTTTCGGCCACGCAGCAAGAGCACTCACTTCGCAGTAATAATAACTGCTTTGGGTCGTCAATTGAAAATCCACGTGTCCATGCCCAGCGGCCATGGGGCTCATACATGGGTTTATTAAGGTCGCTTGGCGACTCAGGCTGTGAGCTTGATGACTCTAAAGGCACATCTGAGGGCTCTGACGTCTTCTTTTTCTCCTCCTCCGTCCAATGCACCATTGCCTCGCATTTGACTGCGTCGTCAGATCGAGCTTTCGGGCGCTTCCAAGCCGGAATCTCGGCAGGCGGTTGGTATGGCGCGGTGAGGACTTGGAAGAACACAGAGGTTCGATCGAGGCATGATGGAATTTCGAAGTCGTCTGGTAGGATTGATGGTTTGGCGCCATAAGTTGGCTCTCCATCCCATGATTCTCGTCGAGATGATGGCTGAGCTGGTGCGCGAAGAGTACTAGGACCAGCTTCTGGTTGATTCTGAGCGTTGCTCGAGGACATCCTTCTGGATGGTGATGGGAGTGATGAAGATCGGGGAGAAGAAAGCGAGATGGTTTGGTCGAGTGATATACTGTGAAATGTGCATTGTCCCCTTGTATTCTGGTCCTTATAAATTACCCAAAGCGTGTCAAAGCGGTCCACGAGTGAGACAGCTTGCTTTGGCGCGCCACGGGGGAGGCGCACCAACACCATCCTCAACACTTGCCTTTTTCGGACAAGGGCATGGTCTCACAGGCGACCGTCCTTGTTCCGCCACAGGCCCGGAGCAGGACTCACAAGAGAGCAAGCGTCAACGTTGTGTGGGCAATACCACAACGCAGCTATATTACATTCAATCGTAGTTACAAATCAAGTACAGTACAGTACAGTACAGGTAATTGATGCAGTAGATTACATGGTGGGTGGCTGCCAATGGTACAATAAATAGTATGTAGTATACTGTCTCTAAGTTAATCGTACAGTGATGTAGTGGCGCCAAGTGCGCCGGTCGACAGTCATGACGGATAATATGTCGCACACGCGGCGAATATTCAGTAAAACGTCCATCCACCAGGCATACTGAGCTCTCGGGATTTCTTGCTAATCAAACAACGCTCCGCGTTGGGGTAAACACCTGGTCTTTCCTTGTAGATCAAGGCAATGTCAAAGGACTGGGAAGGTAACCGGGGCAGTGAACAGAACCGCGAAGGAGTGGCGAGGAATTCGGAAGAGAATGACGGTGATGGTGCCATTGGCTCTGCGGGCGACATCAATAGGTCCGGACTATCGAACGGCATCGCCGTCCGGAACACTTTAAGGTGGCAGCACAGTGCGTTTGGAGATCCGTCGGGCGTATGAAGATCACAATCTTTGACGCCACAGACCCACTCTCCGTCGCGGTGACGGAGATCAAGCCAGCTGCCCATCAGCTCATATTCTTCCACCGACATCCCTCCGGGAGAGTCGTCGGCAACCTCAGGTGCCGTGGCACATCGCTCTGCGAGCCAGGTAACGAGCGCCTTCGAGTCAGAAGAGACGAAAGACGCTAACGAGCGGCGGGAGCATGAGCTCTCGGGGCGGGTGGGGGGCGATGGGTTGGCGGCAAAGGTTATGTTAGATTTGTGGGCGGTAGTAGTATCGGTTTCGTCGTAGGTGCGTAGCATATTTTGACTATTGCAGGAGCTCTTCAATGATTTCCTAGATTTTCCAAGATGGGCGACGACGTTCTTTACCCCCTTCTTGAGAGAGTTCTTGAAACTCTTCCAAGAGCTGGAAAGCTTCTCCTTCCCCGATTTCTTGTGCGTTTCGGAAGAGATGTCTGACGCCCAAGGTTCTGGCGCGACCGCACCGCTGCGCGAACAATGAGGAGAGAAAATTACCGGAGACGGAGATAGCGGGGATGGTGGAGGGAGAATGCGTCGCCGCACAGGAGATGTCCAAGGGACGTAGGGACTGTTCGGATGGTGAAATGCGGGGATCCAGTGGGGGCCCTCATGAACCTTCTTGTTCTTAGTTTTGCGTACGATCACCTTCCTTCGGGAAGATACGGGTGTAGAAGAGACGCGGAACAAGACAGACGCCGGTAGAGATGAAGTCGAGCGCTGCGTCTGGGGTTCTGGGGGTGGAGTGAATGACTGCGTAGAGAAATTGAGGAAAGAGGGTAATTGCAGCGTCGACGCTGACGGGAGAGGAGGCAGCGGGCGGAAGGAGTTGGTATCGGTCACCGAGCGCGTAACACGTGGGGGAGTGACCTCTTTGGCAGGGACTACGCTGGGCTGACTGGGTGGGCAGCAAGGAATGTTGAGTAGCATGGAACTGTTGACCTTCTCTTTGGGAGGAGGTGCAAGGTGTGCCTAAAAGGGAATCGATGCGTCGGCTTGGGCATACTTGCAGGATAATTACATACCATGTTATTAGAAGATGGCTTGTCGGCCAACGGAGGACGGCTTGCCCGCTGGGTTTTGGGTTTCTTAACCTTCTTGACGTTGATGTATGGGTCATGGTCGAGGGTGCGATTAGAGATTATAGTAGGTATTTTCGAGGGAGCGCTGATCTTCAAGATCATGTTGTCGAGGCCAGCAAGACGTTCTGTAGAAAAGTGAAACATGAATGAATGAGTGTAGTAGTGAACGATAGGACGAGTAGAACGAGCTACTCGGTGAGCAGAAGGGGAAAGGAGAGGCTGAGCACTTTGACTCTAGAAGGCGGTGTTCGGTCGACGAGCGAGTGTGAAGGGGTCAATATTAATTATACTTAAGTCCAGCCTCGGACAAAGCACAAAGAGAGTAACGTAAACAACGCGTACACAAAAGAAACACGTTCCCGTTCCAACAAAAGACAATACGTCAGTCTAGTGACTCTAGTACAAATCTGGCACTATTTGTCATGTTTGTACTCAGTTCTTACGAAAACCCTTAGCCATTTTCATGCAAATCTCATTCTCGATGAGTTCGCGAGGCCTCGGGCCGCCTTGCTTGGCGGACCGCTTTGAAGAACAGTCGGGAACCTCATCCTCAAAGCGAGCGCATCATTGCCTTGGTCAACTGACAACAGGTTGTCGTCCTCACACGGAAATAAAAAGCTTTGTGTCCAAGTTTTCATTTAAACAAACCTAAATGACCGTCTTTATTTTCCGAGGTTTTCATACTGCTCCGAGCGAGTGCTACTGGGTCGGCCTCGCGCTTGAGTGTGCCTTGACAGGTCATACTCGTTGAGCGACATGTGCTGCACTTCCCCCAGGCCGCCTGGAATAGCGCATCCTACTCTTATGTATTCCATTCGAATACACGGTCTTCTTTTTTTGCTCATCCGTAGAGACGGGAACCCCTCTGTTGTTACGAGACTCTCCGCGTCTCCTTTAAATGATCCATGATCAAAGCCAGGTCTGAAGCCTACTATGAAATTATCCAGGTGTCCCGCAGACACCAAACATGCGATGTCCATAGCGCATGTTTGTCCGCTAGTTGAACCTGGTGCCTTGAGTATGCTATAGCTATAGCCTGCTGTCTGTCTTCTCTTGCGACGATGCGCTATTTCCTCGGGTGCTGCTGATCGCACACACGCTGATATTTCGGACTACAGACCTCTCAGGCCGCCCCTTCTGCGACTCCTACGAGTATATATTCTCGTATGCCTCGTTTCTGACATATCAGTGCTAACCAAGCTTTCAGTCATGCGTGGCCTATTCGCAGGATTAGCCCTCGCTCCTTTCGCCAGCGCTGCCTCTCAGTCCTATCTGTGGAAAAATGTCAAGATAGGAGGAGGAGGCGGGTTCGTTCCAGACATCGTCTTTAACCCCTCTGAGAAGGGCCTTACCTACGCCCGTACTGATATCGGCGGAGCTTACCGAATGAACGCCAACGGCTCTTGGACCCCCCTTCTGGATTGGGTCGACAACACACACTGGGACTACTGGGGCTGTGACGCACTTGCGACGGATCCCGTAGACACCAACCGCTTGTACCTTGTAAGTGTATATCTTGCTCTCTGACACTCAACCCTTGTTCAAGGCATTTATGGACAGGCGGCAGGGATGTACACCAACTCTTATGACCCAAACAACGGTACCATTCTCATCTCTACCGATCAAGGTTCAACATGGACCACGTCCCAAATGCCTTTCAAGATTGGAGGCAACATGCCTTCGCGTGGAATGTAGGTCCATGGTTGTCCCCATCTGATTGACGTGTTGAAACCATAAATTTTACAGGGGAGAGGTAGCGTCAACTACCCTTTGACGAGCCAATGTCCTAACAGCATCTCTCAGCGTCTGGCTGTTGATCCCAACAGCAACAACATCTTGTACTTTGGTGCAAGGAGCGGTCACGGCTTATGGAAGTCTACTGACTACGGAGCTACCTGGGCTAATGTAACTGACTTCCCAAGTGTCGGTGAGTCCTGCGTCCGTGTCATCGTGAACCGTGCTAACCCTGCTCAGGAACTTACGCCCCCGACCCTACGGATACAACTGGTATAAACAGCGACTTGACTGGTCTCGCATTCGTCACCTTCGACTCCACATCCGGTTCCAAGGGATCGCCTACACCTCGTATTTTTGTCGGTGTTGCAAATGAGGGATCTGACAACCTCTTCATGTCCGAGGATGCGGGCTCAACGTGTAAGTTATTCATGGGACAAATATCGAAATCCTTTCTTGATTCTTTCATCCAGGGAGTGCCATCCCCGGCCAGAACAACACTTATCTTCCTCACAAGGGAGTTCTCTCCCCCGCGGAGAAGGTCCTTTACATCTCGGAGTCCAACGGATCGGGACCGTATGATGGTACCCTTGGTGCAGTCTGGAAGTACGACATCACTTCCGGAAACTGGACCGACATTACCCCCGTCTCAGGCAGCGACCTCTACTTCGGCTTCGGCGGTCTCGGTGTGGACCTCCAAAAGCCCGGAACCCTCATGGTCGCTGCGTTGAACTCTTGGTACCCCGACGGGCAGATCTTCAGATCGAACGATAGTGGTGTTACATGGAGCCCTCTCTGGTCTTGGGTTGCCTATCCAGAGATCGCCAAGTGGTACAACTACAGTGACGCTTTGGCACCATGGATCGGTCCCGACTATACGGTTACTACTCCTGGAACTTTGCAGATCGGATGGATGATGGAAGGTAATATTTGCCCGTATCGCGACTTCCTTCTGCATGTCTCACATTAGCTCTCAGGTCTTAACATTGATCCCTTCGACTCCGATCACTGGCTGTACGGAACAGGTGAAACAATTTACGGAGGCTACGACTTAACGAAGTGGGACACAATCCACAATGTTACCATTGAATCCCTCGCAGACGGTGTCGAAGAGACAGCTGTCCTCGGCCTCATCTCGCCCCCTACAGGCGCTCATCTACTTTCAGCCGTCGGAGACATCGAAGGTCCTCTTTACATTTCGCATTTCCTGCGTGCTATTTCTAACTGGAGTTCACCCAGGTTTTGTCCATAATAGCCTAGACACACCACCCATGGCATCGTACACCAACCCCAGCTGGTCGACGACTTCGGATATCGACTTCGCAGGTAACAACCCGTCTTACATCGTCCGCGTTGGAACGGGTGACAGCTCCACTGCGATGCAGTGCGCATTGTCCACTGACGGCGGTGTTACATGGTAAGCCAACACCTAGCCAAATACCACCACAGCGCTCATTCTCCATACCAGGACCCCTGATGCCGGAGCCACTGGACTTACTGGTGGCAAGGTCGCCCTCTCTGCCAACGGCGACACTGTTCTTTGGTCTACCTCTAGCAGTGGTGTCCAAGTTTCCGCCAATCAAGCGACGTTCACCGCTGTCAGCAGTCTCCCATCAGGCGCCGTCATTGCATCCGACAAGAAGAACGACACAGTGTTCTATGCCGCTTCCGGATCCACATTCTATACTTCCACGAATGGTGGCGTCACCTTCACTGCAGCCGGCACACTTGGCTCGTCTACTGCACCTGTCAAGATCGCCGTGAATCCTAACGTAACTGGTGACGTCTTCGTGTCGTCCGACAAGGGCATCTTCCATTCGACCAACATGGGAGCTTCGTTCACCGCACTCTCCGGCGTCACACAAGCGTGGAGTATCGCACTGGGAGCACCCGCTACTACTGGTGGATACCCAGCGCTGTTCGCGGCGGCAAACATTGGAGGAACTGTGGGATACTACCGTTCTGATAATACTGGATCAACTTGGGTCCAGATCAACGACGCTGGACATGGCTTCGCGAGTGCAGCGTCCAACGTCATCAGCGGTGACCCAAGGGTCTACGGCCGGTGAGTCATGCTCGTTCTTATCGATGATGCATCGTCTGAAGCATATCGACCATGCTAGTGTTTACATCGGCACCAACGGACGAGGTATTTGGTATGGTGATATCTCAGGGGCTGCCCCTCCTGCATCTTCGACCACTGCGTCTTCGACGTCCACGACAACCTCAAAGACTAGTACCTCTGCTTCGCCCACTTCGACAGCCGTAGCAGGTGCTTACGCTCAGTGTGGAGGTATCGGCTGGACAGGGGCAACAACGTGCGTATCAGGTTACACCTGCAAAGAACAAAACGCCTGTGAGTGAAATCCATAATATCGACGCTGAAAGTAAAGTCTGAACATTCGGGCGTCATAGACTACTACCAATGCGTATCCTCATGAGTAGTAGTGTTTTAATGTTTTAAACAAAGAGCCGATGTTGTTTCTTAGGAATACAGGAGTCACTCAATACAATGAGACTTTCATCAGTCGGGTTCACAACCGTTGCGGCATGTCGCTTCGTCACTGGGCTAGGTTCCATTCGCTCTCCCAGACCTGCGAAATGGGAAGTATCAGAAAACCACGAGGCAGATAAGCCTCTGTGAAAGTACCTCAAAAAAGCGACGGCGATCCGCCACTTTAATTCCACGGCAGCTAGTGAGATCGAGCTTTTCGAGCTTGGGGCACGCGTCAATGATAGGGAACACCCCGGCGCCTGCAGGAAAGCATTGCGTGAGATTGAAGTGAGACCATAGGCATACAATACGCACTCGTCAATTTGGTACATGCAAGTTCCAATGTGACAAGTGACGAGCAGCACGAGAGAAATGGCGCAGCCTCGTCATCAATGCCAGTATGGTTTAAGATAAGTTCTTCGAGTTGTGGCGAAGCTTCGCCCGCCGTCTCAGATAGCAAGCCAGCCAGATCCTGCGACCTGAGATGCGGCACACCAGAGAGATTAAGGTACTGAGGCCAGTTTAGCAATACATGCGCAAGATAGTAAAAGCGACTTGCCTTGCATTTCCGGCCAACTCTGCGGATAAAGTCGGCCAGTGCACCATCACCTCGAGATGTCAGTCCCAGCTTGGTGTTTCCAACAAGACTGATTTTCTCGAGGCGGAGAAAACCCTCCATGGCGTTGGTGAGGCCTCTCAACGTCTCGTCAGTCATAGTCATGGCAGATGTATTGCCAATGGAGGAAGATGACCCCTGTCCGCCTCCAAGTGCACCCAAAGAAAGCGTCTGCAATTCGGGCAAAGCCGCGATCAAGGATACTACGTCCGTGCTTGATACCATTGTGGATGTGAGGGACAGCTTCTCCAGTGAAGGCGTTGAAATGCCACCGGAAGATGGAGGGCGGTGGACGTGAGTAAAAGAAACATCCAAGCGCTTCAGGTTTGGGCAGCGCGAAATGAAGGGGTATACCGAGGCCTCGGACAAACCGAGTTGGCGAAGTTTCACGTTCTTCATATTTCTTAGCACGAAATCTTGTTCGTTGGCTAAACCAGCCAATAGCTTTGCGAACGATGCATCTGTCTGTGATTATTTGATAATGGATAGTTCAACCTCGATCTGCGTTCACGGTTGAACATACTCGCCCAGTTTTGTATTCCGGCCACCTTCAGGACTTCCAAGTCAGAACATGAAGTCAGGAGTTTGACAAGCGACACCGGTGGAACAGCGGTATAATTGAGGTTAACAGTAGTCAGGGAGCGACACGAATCGGCCATCGCTTCTGCGGTCCGTGCACCGACCTTGGAGCATCCGCTGGACCGGTGTCAGAGGACCTGTGAATGAGGACATTTTACCTCACCGAAGCACAACAACGCGTAGCTCAGGAAGAGAAGGCAACAGCGAAGCAAAGACGGTGTCCGCAAATTTGTCGAAGCCACTTAAGTGAAGCTCTCGAAGTGTGCTATTCTTCGTGATAGATAATATGGTTTGTCTCTGGACCCCGGGCAAGTCGCTGGATAATGTCAGGGAGGGGCCGCGAAGGAAATACTGGGCAGCAGCATTAAGTAACATATTTTTATGAAGTACAGTACTATGAACCTACCAACGCGATAAAACCGTGAGTCAAGATCGTTGGAGAAGCAGATCGCAGCATGGAAAACAGTTTCGGTACCAGAGCGTCAGGTAAGCGTTTCAACCACCATTTGGTGTAGTCCCATGACCTCTCATTATCAGCGAGTTTTCTTAAATGAGCAACAAAGGAGCGTGCAGCAAGCGAGGACAGAGATGGCACAGTGCCTATCGAGGACAGCACCCGAACGGATAGTGCTGAGGCTGAAGGAACTTGGCTCGGCTGCAAGTTTAGTGTATCGTCTTCAGTCGGCGCACCGAAAGCTGGGGCGTTCCCTCCGCGTCGCCGTTTCATGGGTGTTGAGGTCGAACTTTGTTGCCTGCGCTTTGGGGGCATCGTGGATGGTAGATGAACACTGAGACAGGGACGCGCGACGACTCGGAATCATGCCGCTTGAAGTTGATGCGACCCAAATCACACCCGCATCCGGGGTCACGTGTAGGTGCTGGGAATTTCTGGCTTCTGCACGTTGTGCTCATCAGCAACAACCCTGGTAAAGCGTGAAGTGAGAGCTCGAGCGCTCCGTGGTTCAAGCGCAGAATCGCGTTTAATTATGGGGGAAACTAGTTGACGTTGGGATCCCCGGGGGACAACTTGATCATGGATGCGGTCGCTGGCCTGCTGCCGTACTTGCCTGTCTATTATGGAGGTTCTTCGGAGGACTGCCTCAACCTGGTTTGAGAATGGATGGCTTCCTTGCTTCCTGGTCTGACTCCTATCTGGCCTGGCCTCTGGCTGTAGCCGTCTCAACCCACGATAAGCGGACAGATGGCCCGGAACTGGCGCTCATAAGGCCCACCACGAGGCCAGGGTGAGTTGTGATGCTGGGAACCCACTGATCGATAGTGTTTGGACGAGCCCTTACTTATACAGCCTGTCCAGTTATACTGACAGAAAACAACCTCGTCAGTATAACTGCTTGTCGATCTCTACCCGAAGGCATTTACAATTGAACGACAGGTGTCACTTTGGACAGGTGGGTGATGAGTCTTTTGGACGATGAAAACTCAAACGACTGACGATATTCTTTTGGAAGCATAAACAGCAATACCAGCTCATTACTTTCAAGTTCTTTCGTTGTTAGAAACCAACCTAGTCCTTTCGCGGTACGCTCTATCACTCCTCAAACGATAAACCGCTGAGTTATTTTCCGCCAGGTCATCAGTCGTCTTCGTGCAAGATGGATATCGAAATGTCAAACATCGACCCATCTGCCTCCAGACGCGATGTCCTCTTGGAGATCGCCAAAGTCCTTGAGCAGCCTGGATTCAGTCGAATCTCCGCTGCTTTGAGATTTGACGTTGATCTCCTTCGGAATCGCAAGATGGGTTTCGGCCTGAGTGGCAATGGATGGCTCACCCTACCAACTGTAGAATTGGGAGAGCTGTTCCTACAGGAATGCGGAGGCCCGTCGCCGAATATCATTATTACAGTTGCAAGCAAATCAGTGAACTTTGAGAAGAGTACCAGTCCAGTACGAAGAGAAGTCTTACGCCGGGTACGCAAGATGCGCCCACTGGATGTCGCGGAGCTACATGCCGACGAACAGAGGACCGTGTCGCCACTGTCCGATGTGATCTCCTTTGGAGGTCTTCAAGCAGGCTGGGAATGTCGAGATCATACTTTTTCAATCGAATGGGAAGATCAAGATATAGCCACTGGTTTTGTAGAATTCGAGCAGAAGCGACGGGAGCTCATTTTGATCTTCACAAAACCTGGCGCTGATGAAACGTTTCGAGTTGTCACTCGCTTCTCCAACATCTCGTGGCTGGCATTGAGTCCTTCCACATCTCCAGATCTAGCAGCGCTCCTCTTTTTGCGGTCACCCCCATCCTTCGAAACGATCCACCCCTCTGATCCAATGCGACATCGATTGGTTGCGCTCCCCTACGGAGATCACTGTCAAGTGGTTCCTTATACTTCCCTTGCGCTACGCACTGTGGGCTTAAACCAAGATGGATTTTCGGTGCTCCATCGTCTTGCAGCCGACTCACCAATTCACTTCGTTGCGGACCACCAGTACCGCGTGGAACGACGTGGGCTCTTCTCCAGGGTGGTAATTGATAATTTCGACCACTGGAAGGCAACACTTTGCTGGGAAGTTGCTTTTCAGGTGGAATCACTCACTCGGGCACTTAATGTGGATATCACGGAAATGCTCCGTTTGCAGCCTCACATCGAGAGCACGATGAGACGGCGTGGCCCGGCATTTGCTGCAGTAGCTGTGCATCACCTCGCAGCCGCTATACGCTCAATGGACTCGGAAGGAACACGAGGTTCATTAGAAGAGCTTTATGAAAGCACATGCGATATGTTCGAACAGCGCTCCCCTGATCATCCTGTCCCACCCCAATCCGCGGTTGTCAATTGCTTTCATGCAGTCGTGACTCCAACAACGGTCCGCTTGGAGGGACCCTTTCCAGAGAAATCGAACCGCGTTTTGCGCACCTACCCATTCCACCAAGACCACTTCCTGCGCGTAACATTCTCGGATGAAGATGGTCCATACCGCTTCGACAGAGATATCGACGGTCGTGACTTCATCAAACGTCGATGTGGTGCCTTCTTGCATCACGGGCTCTCGATTGCAGGGAGAAAATTTGATTTCCTAGCATACTCACAGTCCTCTCTCAAAGACCATTCTACGTGGTTCGTGCGGCCATTTGTGCATGGCATATTTGGGCCCGTCGATGCCCAAGCTATCATTCGCAGTCTGGGGACTTTCGACAACCTACCTAGCGATCCTGAACTCATGTACTGTCCCGCGCGCTATGGCGCACGTATCTCGATGGCATTCACGGCCACGGAGAGCACCACCTCTGCAGAAGCTGAAGAAATCTTCCTCGTCGACGACATCTCCCGCAACGACCATTGTTTCACGGATGGTGTCGGCACCATCTCTCCGGAATTAGCCGAGGCGATTTGGCGCGACCTCAGAGCGGGCGGTCAAAGAGCAAACACCACCAAAACTCACCCGCGAGCGTTCCAAATTCGCTTCATGGGGTCAAAGGGTGTAGTCAGCGTTGACCATCGCTTGCAAGGTCGATCTGTCTGCATACGGTCGTCGATGATCAAGTTTGAGGCACCTAATTCCCGGCAGCTCGAAATCGCTAGGGCCTTCGATAGACCCGGCAACTTCTATCTTAACCGACCCCTAATCACCCTTCTGGAGGGACTGGGAGTACCTTATCAAACATTCAAAAAGTATCAAACCAAGGTCATTCAGGATGTGAGGGAGGCGGCTGGAAACTTCGAGCGCACCGGCGCTCTTCTGGAAGCCCACGGACTTGGAATATCGTATCGATTGCCGACGACCATTAACGCCATACGGAAACTCGGCGTCACTTCAATCGACGACCCCTTCTACACTCGCATGCTTGAGTTTGGGGTCCATCATATCCTTAGAGACCTCAAGCATCGCGCTCGCATACATATACCGGGAGCCTTCACGCTGGTCGGAGTCGCTGACGTCCATGGTGTCCTGGGCAAGGGCGAAATTTCTGTATGCATACGGCATCCACATAGTCGTTCGGTGAGATTCATTGAAGGCCCGGTGTTGATCACCCGATCTCCAATGATACACCCGGGCGACGTTCAGATTGTCCACGCCGTGGGGAAACCCGCTCCGGGGTCACCTTATGACATTGATCCCCTCTGTAACACCGTCATCTTCTCGACACAAGGTGCGCTCGATGTTCTCGCAGAGTGCGGCTGGATTTTTGACGTGCGTTTTCCCAGGTTCCCGTCCGATACCGTCCTATCTAGGGGGAGGGGACTTGGATGGAGACGAGTATAACCTGATACCGTTGTACGATTTACCGGAATTTATGCCAAAAGAGGTCCAGCGTCCTGGCCATTACCTTGCTGCCAAAAGGACAATGCTCAACCGTCGATGCACGATGAAGGACGTTGCGGACTTCTTCATCGAGTATATCACGAGTGATGTAAGTAGTCGAATTCTCGCTATTCGAATCCATTGTTGAAGCTTCGAGCAGGTAATCGGACTGATCGCCCACTCGTGGCTGTTGACGGCAGACCAGAGCCAGAGCGGCATTTTTGACCCAAACTGTCTCCTCCTGACTACGCTCCATAGCGACGCTGTCGATTATCCAAAATCTGGCACCCCAGTGAAACTTGGAAAGATACCCAAGCGCATTGACCAGCGGAGGCCTGACTGGGACACACCCGAAACGCAATCCAACAACAACGAGCACTATTATAGAAGCACTCGGGCTCTGGGACGTCTCTTCCGCGCCATTAATCTTCCCGAGCTGCGCAAGGTCCCTGTGACAAGTACTAGCCAGACTTCAAGTATACACGCTTCTCTCGACGACCCTTTGTATTTCAAATTGGAAGGTCGGGTCGCAGCGTTCATTCCCACCAAAAGGCGTAGCCAAAAGCACTCCAGAGTGGCAATCCACGTGTTTCAGAGATATATTCTGGAACTGGAAACCATCTGTGCGACTTATACGCTGTCGCATGGCCGGGCGGGAAATCTCTCCGAAGAAGAGGCCACCATCGGCACAATTATTGGAAAAGTTTCCCAGCATCGCCAGCGAGGACAGCTCATAGGGCGGCTGAAGGAACATACTTCCTACCTTGTGGAAAGCATACGTGAAGAGCTGTTAGGTTATGCCGGATCAGATCCCTGCGAAAGACTGAGGGTTTGCTGGACGACATGGGTGGTAACTCTGTTTCAAAAGGAATTGTTTGGTGCAAAGAGCTTGGGCTTGATGTTACTTGGAATGATCTTCGACATCCTCCGGGAGCTCGAAGGAGAAGGTAGTTCTGTACATGCGTAGTCTTATTTTCTGGATGACAATGTGTTCGATTCCGAAGAAGTGATAATGTAGCTGGTGAATATATTGTAAAAGTATGATAAAGAAGGGCCCCGACGACAGGTTTAAGTCAAACCCCAGAGCCAGAATCCACCTGCAAGAGCTCCGAGGATACCAATGCTCAACCTCCACAAGGCAATCTCCAGCATCTTTGTGTGTGCGATTTGGGGGTATCCAAGGTAAGCTAGGCAGAAAGAGGGGACCGTAGTTACCAATTGAATCAGATTAAACGGTGGAAAGAAAGTGTAGCCAGTGTAACGAACAACGGCACGGTAAAATGATTTCCGAGCAACAAGTCCCACTGACGGGGTATAGCGATCCCAAGGTTCAGCAGAAGCTAGCGGACAGGTTTGGGTTACAGAAAAACTCATCAATGTCAATGAGAAGCCGCAAGCGGAAATGAAAACAAAAAGAAAAAAGAACGCTACACGAGAATCCATTGGTGACGGGTCGACTATGGAGGTTTTGAACAGATTGAATGAGGTATCGCCAAGGGAGGCTGACACAAGGAAGGACGCGAAGAAAAACGCTGGCAGGAAAAACAGTAGGGCGGGTAGTGCGATCCGGGCGGTACTTTGCACCATCAAGGTCGCAAGGGGTACGTTCGTTCTGGGCCGCAGGAAGCAGGCAATGCTGGGCGTGTCGGGAAGGTGGAGGGATATTACGTGAACGATGAGAGCGATATGCAACGAGGTGAAGGCGAGACTTCCCGGAAGTGGTACTGACGGCAAGGTTAAAATGAGCGCAAGAAAAACCAAGATGTACGACAATGTATGCATGGTCCAAGGGACAAGGAGGGACGTTGCGGCCATCACGGTGAGAAAAGCCTCGCGTGTAGTTTGTTCATTCCGACCCAGGGTAATATGAAAGTGTGGCGGGTATAGCAAGTAATGGGCTAGAGCACCGATGAATGCCAGGTGACTCAATAAGTGAAGCGAGTGCAGTGCTCTGGCGCAAGGGTTGCATGACATTTAGAACGTGGGCAAGAATTTAATGGAAGCTCACCGTGGTGTGGTTAACGCATCAAAGTGCTGTAACACATAATGAGCATGAGAGCTTTCATAGTGGAGGCCGCCCTTCCAGGTGGACATCATCACCGCCTGGATAATAGGGTGGATTATGAACGCAGGCGGTGCGTATTCTGTATGCAAGCAGTCGACAACTAGAACAAATGTAACGATCAGCCACGCTCATTAGTGCTTCTTATGCCTTACCCCTCGCAGAAGCGGGCGAGCCAGATTCCAACGGAAACTTCGTCCACATGAGCAACTGTACTTCTGACAATGTCGGAGATGTCTCTAGGTAGCGTGTCCATATGTCGAGTAATTGCTGCTCTGCCAGTTTACTTTTGCTTGAAGCATCCCTGGAGTCAGGCCAGAGGTGTGCTTGATCTTGCGCGCGTGCGGTAAAGGTACGATAAGACTGGTACACATGCAAGTGCACCAGCAGATCGAACGCCATCCGTTCGGGAGGTCCATCATGGAACTCAGGCGCAATCTGGTTGTTTCGCAGCTGACGGACCGCGGGAAGTATTGCAGGTAGGCTCTGCGGCGTCGTCGCGTGAGGTAAGAGAGCTGTCGTCTCGTTCCGCTCACTTTCCTCGGTCCCTGGATTCATTGAAGTCAAGTTTCCATATGAGGGTTGCTTGACTGCGATCACAGACGTTGTTTGGTCCTATATTGCAACAGCCTTAGAAATAAACAATGCACAACTCTTCCGCAGGTCGGATGATGCAATACGTACCCTTCCCCAACTGCGGCGATTAATCCAAAATGAGTACACAAACGCCACTTCTGCAGACGATAGAGCCTGATGACCCGTCACTCGAAAGTGCGCCCCCAAAACCTCACGCCTCCACTCAGCCACGTCCACCCGTCGTGTTGACACCCACCAATAACTCGGCGATGGCTTCAAATCCAAATGACGCGGAATCAGGTAGAGACGTCCTACAGGTATCATATATCATCTCACCCCAAGCTATCTCCAGGAATTACCGGAATATTCAGACAGGTTGAGGATGTCTAATACCACTATCGTGACAATGGTTTTAACTCGACATTCCAGTCTGCACACCCTGCCGCACTATTCTGCTTGTATCTCTTCCGAATCACAGCGATTGCTGTGTACATACTCT
Source organism: Hydnomerulius pinastri MD-312 (assembly GCA_000827185.1). Taxonomy (NCBI): domain Eukaryota; kingdom Fungi; phylum Basidiomycota; class Agaricomycetes; order Boletales; genus Leucogyrophana; species Leucogyrophana pinastri. Next base: position 180,536 of record KN839837.1, read on the forward strand.
GCGGCCTCTTCACCGACAACTATGTCCTCTCCGTATGTCTTGTTACAATTCACAATTCTACGGCTTATCCCGTGGCCCTCTGCACAGACAGTCGCCGTAGTCGTGCTCCTCGCTATGGATTTCTGGAACTGCAGGGTGAGCTTCACGAGTGAATCCATATACTTTCAACATGTGATGTGTGAACCCGAAGAATGTCGCTGGACGCACATTAGTTGGACTGCGCTTCTGGAATCAGGTACGTTACCGCGCATCCGTGGGGCGTTTGACAACCTGAGGCCACAATGCGTTATTCAGGTTGATGAGGATGGTGAGAGTTACTGGGTGTTTGAAAGCAGAGATGTAAGTCATGCGTTGTCACAGCAACAATGCGTCGAGGCTGATTTCATAATAGCCTTCCCGACCTGCAAATCCCGTGGACTCTAAGTGGGTACCTTTGGTTCCATGTAGCCAGTCACTTATTGAAATTACTCTTCACCAACCCTCTTAGGATGTTTTGGGTGCGTACGAGTTCATGCTATCAGACTGTGACTTGTGAAACATGACCTGTCATCAGATCGCTCTCTACACTTTCCCAGCATGCTGGCTACTCCTGTTTGTAGTCTCTATCATCAGATTTAATCTTTCGTCAGTCCCCGTTCACACGCACAGTCTATCGTCCACTAACCCCTGCCCAGCTTCGTACCGATCGTGATCCTGGCGTTGGTATTTAATATCACAAACGCTGTGGGCTTCACTTACGCGTGAGTCCAGATCAAGCATCTAAGCAGATTCCATTCTGACGGGCAATCTTACAGTGATAGAGATGCAAAGCAGCGCTGGGCACACAGCGTCGCAGGCTCAGGATGGAGTATGGGAGTGAGCGGCCTTGGTGGGCAGATCCTGACCAGTGCTGTGAAGAACAGCGTCGGCAGGATTTTTGGATAACCAGGCATCATTCATGTGGCTCAATACCCAAGTTATGTCCCGTACCAATGATCATCTCAGAGTAGCGTTCGCACATCATGTTGGTGCACAATGACAAAAAAAATGCAACATACACGGGAACGACGAAATGCAGTACTAATGTTACAAAAATGCAAATGTTGCAATCAAACGTGGTAACGACGAGATGCAATAAAGATCAGCTGGTACGGGGACCAGTCCAAGAGTAGAAGGAAACATGAAACAGTAGAGAAATGCGAAGGTGCTACGTACGTGGATGATGGGCAATTAAGCTGCCCTCATAACTCTCTCGATGCAACTGCTCATGAAGACATGGCATACGACATGATCACTGCTAATGCGCAGCTGCTGGTGTCCTACTCCATCCCAACCCAGCCTCGTGCATCAACGCGTGAATAAGCTGTGGTAGGAGCCACAGAGGCGCCGAGTCCGATGAATGATCGTGTGCGACCGTGCGAACGCGAGGTCGCTACACGTGGCGTGATTTGGGATGGGAAAGGGTAGACATTACTGCTCACGTTGGACGTGACAGTCATGGTGGCGGGCGTGCGCATGGCAGTTGCAGTTGCAACTGTGGGAGAAGGTGGGAAAACGAAGAGTGTTTGTGATGGTGTCGCAGACACGGGCAGCCTTGGGGGTGTTGTTTTTGTGGGGAATGCGATATGGCTGGTATCTCCTTGGAGTTTGAGCGGAGGAGGTGCTTGTTTTCGGGAAAAAGGTTTCCGGCGACGAGGGGATAGCCGGTTGTCCTGCACAGCAATCGGGGTTATAGGAGAGGGAGGGACAGGAGGAAGGATACCAAGAGGAGGTGGTCGTCGCTTTGCTTTACCAGGGGCAACCTTGAGCGACAGGTTTGCAGAAAGAGGGCGAGGGGCATTGAATGAGAGCTTGGTTGGGGGCGCCGTTGGGGGAGAAGAAAAATGTCGGCGAGGAAATGATGGACGAGCTGCGGGAGGTTTCGAGATCAGAGTAAATTGAGTACTGGACTCGCTCGGAGAACCAGGAGATTCACTAGACAGAGACGGACTTCGTCGTGGCTCAATGGCATCGTCAAAGCTACCACCAAGTCCTAGCAACTCCGATTCTTCGTCAGCCTCGACGAGATCTTCGCTAAGTACGCTGCCGGTGGTATGTATGCTTGCGATTGATCCGGAACGCTTGCGCCCGTATTTACTTCTCCATGCGGAACCCATGCCCACTCCTGAATTAACGGAGGAGCCAGACGGCTTGCGTGCGATGATACGTTCCTCCATCGCGCGATCGAGATCTTTAGCCTCCTGCTGAATAGCGTCATTGACATCATCCTCATCGACATACGCCTCTCGGCGGCGTCCCCATTCCTTCTCTTCCTCACTCCCGGATGAAGATTTGTCTGAAAGTGCGGGAGAAGCGCCTCCGCCTTGCAGAGCCTTTTCATAATCGAGAAGTTGGTATATGAGGCTATGGAAGAAACGTTTGAAAATGAAACACGTGCAGCAAAACATGTGTACTTACGACATGTTAGGTCCCACATGCTTACTCTTCTCTTTCACGAAAGCGTACGCAGCCTGCATGCCCTTAAGCTCCCAAACCTCTGACGGTACTGAAGGCGAGCGTATCGCAGCAGCTCGCATCACGATAGCGATCACCAGGGTTGCCGAGCGGGATATCCCACATTGACAGCTAAGATTCATAGTGAGAGCTGAACATTTAGTCAAGAGATCTACGTACTGTATGAGGACACCCTCATCGCGCTCGAGGGCAGCATCTACAAACGCCATAGCCGTGGGAAAGCCCTCAGTGACCAGGTCACGCTGTCCATGCGACCAGTCCAACTTGAGATAGTGCATCCCTGGTCGACCAGAGGCAATGTGAGGAGGGTAGTATGTCGACTTCGACTGCCTGGCACGGCTATAAAGATTAGGCGTCGATACAAAGGGGCGAACTGGTTGGGCGGCAGCAGAGTCGAAAGGGGATGTGACCTCCTTGGCAACGTTGAGAATGGCCTTGATGCGATGCTCCAATAGCCCTGGCCAGTCCCGAGCATTGTCTTCGGAGCCGAGCCACACGCCAGGGAGAACCTGGATGGGGCCACCGAGGTACGGCACAGTGGGAGAACCATCCTCGTCCTTCCTGTGGAGGGCCGTCGTGATGCCCGTGTTTGGGAGAGACAAGACAGAAGGTCGCCTCGGACGTGATGTGTGAAACATATCGAGTTTCGGGGGGTCAACGGCACTCTGAGGCTCAGACAGGGGTGAGAGGAGTGAATTGGTGGAAGATTGGGCTGATGACAGATTTATTGATAGTTTTTTCATGTTACGAAGAGACCTGGGTTTTTTCGGGGGAAGTATTGGACTTTCTGTGAGTTCAGATGTGGGGGAAGACAGGGCGGATGTAGAGCTTGCTGCATCTTCTTGGGCGAGAACTATAAGGGGGTTATGTGTTGGAGTGTCAATGCGGAGGGCTGTGGGGGGGCATCTTCTGCGTGGCATGGGCGGGACCTGGACCGCTTGTGGTTGTAATTGATCGTTCGTCGATTGCATGATAAATCTTGGTTCAACTTGATTGAATTCTGGACCGATTATGAATTGCACGACCAGCGTGTTTGGTGATTCGAAGCTGATAAAACTGGGTTAAAGTTCCAGTGAACGAAGGACGGGTGTAAGCAGATCTCCACAGAAAATCGCCACAAGGTGATAAGACGGTGAAAAAAAAGGTTGAAAAAATGTGGATGAAACAGAGAAAGAGAATAAAAGTATGAGGGTGTCCCTCGATGAAGAGATGGGAGGAAACAGACGCCGGAGAACAACGACACAGTCCTTGTGGGCACTCCCTTGTATTGACAACTGACCACCTTTCCACTTTGCTCATGTAATCATGATCAACCTATTTGCACACGTTTGCACACACAGGTCCATAGTGGTCCCGTCCACCCGCGGCGCTACGTCTGATAACGACCCATAGCGACTCCCATGCCACTGATGAAACAACATGCACCTTAGCCGTGGTCTCAGGCGTGGGTTCATTGATGCTGTGCCCATTACCACCACTAGAAACCGGCTGTACGCTTCTTAGCCAGCGTAGACTGCGTAGACTCTCATTTGGCCACCAACACGGCCTAACATGTCTGTTTATTGATGATTCCTCCCGCTTTCCGTCCCGTCCCGTACAGGTCCTCGTGGGACATGGCCCATCCCACTTCCCACCCCCCGTCGTCCAATCATCTTCCCGGCTCCGGTCCCTCATTGTTCAGCGGCCGCCCGCATGTATCACTACACACGGCCTCCAAATAATTGCCCATGCAACGGTTTCACGCCTTTTCATTCTCTATAGTGTGGCAATCCAAACGCTAATCATTCGCGCAACGTTGCATGTACAATGTGAGTGGCAGATTATAATTGACATCCGAACTCTATACATTTCTCCTTGTCCGGAGTACTCGGAGGGCAATAATATACGCCAAGTTCAAGGCTGCGCAGACTGGCGAACATGAATCCCTCAGACCCTGGCATGCCTTGTTTCCTGGCAAGGTGACATCCCCTATGTTCCTATTCTGTCCCATTTCATGTGCACACGTTTTTGATATTTGGGCTCAGCGGAAATGGCCTGGTAGTCCAGCGATATGAAATGTCTTCACTTCGAGAACGGTCGTTCTGGCACCCGAGCCCTGCCTGCCTCTCTTCCGACCCAACGGACATTGAGCCCAGTTCCGATCGCTCCTTATCATTTAGACCACTTCTATTGATTGACACGAGTGTCCGTGGAGCATCATCTGCGCTGACTATCCTCCATTCACTCATCACTGCGTTGTTGTCTTCATAATGGGACTTCTTGCTCTCGCATGGCCGAGTATCATCCCGCAGCCTTCCGAGATCCGGGATCCCTTTCTCAATCGTTGTATTGTATAGCTTTGAACACGAGTCCCTATATCATGTAGTATCGTACTATCATGAGGACGAATTGCTGTCGTTCATCTCGACGAGAACAGATGAGACCGATCCTAGTGCGGCCGATGCGTAGTCCCTTTCTAGAATGCAAGCTCGCCTGGTGTCAGCTATGAGGTTGGACTGTTGAAGCATCGGCTAGACCCGCTCTAGACCATCCCCACTGTCTCTGAGCACTACTCGGGACTAGCGTTGTTACCCCCTGTTGCGCAGATTCAGCGCCGCCGTTTCCGGTCGATACGGAAGCTTTTGCGCGTACATAACGCGCTCAAATTTATGTACTTACCTCAAATCGTAAGATGAACCGCGACCAATTTCTTTTCATCCTTTCGTTCATCACCACCTTCTCGGCGCTCTGTTTGGGTTCCTACATTCTCCAGTCGAAACTCAAGGAAGCAGGTTACGACGTCTCACGACTCATACTCATAGGACTTGAACCTTTTGTAAAGGATAATACCACACGACCAAGCATCGAGCGAGACAGCACTGAGATGGCAGTAAGCACCGGATACACACAACTTATCGCTTTGGCTCTGGCTATCGCCAGTAGCGCCTTCATCTACGTCAAATTCGCGTCGTCGTCGAGTACGTTCCTCCCTCAATTTCGCGTAGCGCTGACGCTGACGGTTTGGCTCGCAGAACGGAAACCAGTGTTGGATGCCAAAGAATTCCAACAGTTTGCTCTTCAGGAAAAAATTGTCGTCTCACCCAATACTGCCATGTAAGTGTTACACGTTGAAGTCGCCCCGAAGACATGTTTTGAGCCTGACCCCCACGCGTCCCGTAGTTACCGCTTTGCTCTGCCTCATCCAGACGACGTCCTTGGTCTACCCATTGGCCAGCACATTTCCATCTCTGCTGAAATTAATGGCAAGGACATCATGCGCAGCTACACGCCCACGAGCAGTGATGACGACCTTGGTCATTTTGACCTCTTGATCAAGGTATGTGCTACTTGAGGTTTCCCGAAAACATCTTTTATGGGTGACTGACACCGAATGACTTTCTAGTCGTATGAGAAAGGAAACATCTCGCGCTATGTTTCCCTACTTAAAATTGGGGACAAGGTCAAGATCCGTGGACCCAAGGGCTTCTTCAAATACACCCCGACCCTCTCGCGTCACATCGGTATGATCGCTGGTGGTACCGGTATTACCCCCATGCTGCAAATCATTCGCGCTGCTTTGAAGAACCACGCTGACAAGACGAAGCTGAGCCTGATCTACGCGAACGTCAACTTCGAGGATATCCTCCTCAAAAAGGAACTGGACGACCTTGCTGACAAGTACCCTCATCGGTTCACGGTGCACTACGTCCTCAACAACCCTCCAGAGGGCTGGACCGGTGGTGTTGGCTTCATTTCGAAGGATCAGATCGAGCACCATATGCCCCCTTCGAGCGAGGACATCAAGGTTCTCATGTGTGGTCCTCCACCAATGATGACGGCCATGAAGTACGTGACGCCCCCGCGTCGGAAAGCATTATTCTGAACCACCTTTTCTAGGAAACATCTTGGCGACCTAAATTACCCTGCCCCACGTACAGTCAGCAAACTGGAGGATCAAGTATGTATTATCACGAACCTCATAGATCCTGGCTAACGGGCATTCTGCCAGGTCTTCCTTTTCTAATAGATCTCTCGGTGACTTTGTGTTGTCGCTTACTTACGCTCTCGCATACATTGTGTTCTCTTGGTATCTGATTAGTCGCTGGTATCACTTGGAAGATACCAAATAGAAATGATGCCATCGCTCAGAGACCCTTGGTGTGTGCTGTGAGAGTGTACTGAAACACGATGGCAACTTTTGATGCAAATGATACGTGTATCCCTCCGTGGCTGTGCTACATTCCGGCTCAAGTTCTGGAGTATCGTGATCGCTGACTCAAAACTAACTTTAGACGCCATACTGCTCTCAGTGCTCTGTCATGCATCAGCCTCTTCTTTGCGGGAAGTCACGCACGGAAGATCTTTACTGCACTCGCTGTCAGCCTCTGGTCGTTCTCCGTCAGACTTTTCCATAGCACCGGCCTCTAGCACTCTTGTCGCTGCTGACCCGTGGCCGAACGTGATTCTGTGGATCCGATGATGAGGCCACTTCTGTTCCAGTAATCTTGCAAGCCCCGGATACGAAGATACGCCGTCTGACTCCTGAGCTTGGCGTCACGGTGCTGGATAATGTAGTACTTACTACAGTATAACATGATCATATGTACCAGTGTTGCGTGTTAATCTGAATCAGCATCGTTTCAAACCTGCCTTACCAGTGGTCGCGATCGGTGACTGGGTTGACACCATTTGAGACATCGCGAAGGATATAAAGCTCTTGCCATGATGATCAACTTCCTCATTCAAGCTCACCTCTTCATACTCTGTTATCCCGAGATCTCTACTGCACCCCACCCCCATTCTTATCATGTCTAAGCCCATTCTATACACGTTCGGACCCTCCGTCTGGGCCACCGTGCCCGAACTCGCCATGTAAGCCATCATTTCGTAAATGTTCTTGACCATTGCTGACTTTGGGATGAAAGACGCGAGCTAGGATACGCTCCAGATGATATCGAGAGGAAGGTCGTGAACCTTGCGCAAGGAGAGAACTTCTCTCCCGCTTTCCTGAGAATAGTCAGTGTCCCCGTCCCTATCTGCTCCGTGGTTTACCAATGATGCCCATAGAACCCGAAAGGGACCTTACCAACACTGGAAGCTGACGGGAAGGCGTACACCAGCACTGCAGAGGTGACATCCTACCTTGTGGAGCATGCACACAAGCGAGTGACGCCTGGGACGTCATTCATCGCGAAGATCCATGAGGATAGATATGACCCCAACTTCCCACTTCTTCTTGCAGTACGAACAAGTCTACCTTGGCTGGCATCGTTGGTTTGCTGAAAGACAAAAATTTCCAGCGCTCCGAAGAAGAAATTCAGGCGAAAGCTTCCAGTTTCGCGAAGGACTTCGTACAAGGCCGTGCGTGTAATATGTAAAGTTCAACGATGTTGTGAACTCACCTCTGAATTTCGGGCTATCTATAGGTCAAGATGCCCTTGGACGCTACTCTTCCCACCCTGATGCTGCTAAGCACCAAGATTTCTATGACTCAAAACTCGCTGGCAACGGGTTCATCCTCTCTGTCTATCAGGCTAAGGCAGCCGAGCACGCAAAGAAGGCGTTCCTCCAGAAATCTACCGCACACTGGAACGAACTGAATGAGTTCATCTCAAAGGAACTCCCAGCATTATTGCCCGAAACAGAATTTCTGGGAGGGAGTGAACCGGGTGAAGACGATTTCCACCTGGGTGCTTGGCTGGCTCGCATCGCCTCTGTTGCAGGAGGTGGTAAGGAACATGATGGAGTTCGGGCATTGGAGAAAGGATTCAAGGGCGCAGTTCACCCGAAGGTCGCGAGGTACTGGACAGCTTGGAGCTCCAGGGAGAGTTGGCAGGAAGCGTACGTCCAGGGCTTACATTAAGTATCGATGAGGTTGGTAATGAGTCGTATAGCGTACGAGGGCTAGGGTTTGGACATCGAAAGCAGCATACTGTAGATAAGCACCGATTATAATTTGATAGACTGAGGAGAAACGTTCAACTGCGTTCTGGACTCTTCTAGCATTTCAATACGGCAGTCGTTCAGGCTATATTCAAATATTTGAGTTGCGAGGAGCGAAGAGCGACATCCCGGTCTCACATTTTCCGGATCTCATTGGCCGCTTGCAGGCCAATTAAGTACTCGTCTTCGCTGGGCTCCCTATCCGAAGTCCGGGCAAGCTGTATAGCGGAGTCGTAATAGTGCAGGGGTGTAAGTCCTTCACCGTCCTTCGGCAATAGGGGGAGAATGAATCGAAAATGGTGCAACATCCGAGAGTGCGGTTTGAGAGGTGGAAGATTGGGTAGAATGAGGTGTGCTCGGCCATCTATGCGTGTATGAGAAACGAACTTGGGCTTTCGATGTACAAATGACTGACCGATGTCACCTATGGTATCAAGCAAAGTACGTCGAAATCGAGTGCCTCCATGTTCGGTACCGGGTCTACCCCAACCAGGATGGATAGCGCCTCGAGGCTGGCACTCGTATGAGACTAAGCATGAACGGGCATATTCTTGCGAGATGTATTCATGCACCACCTGGAGCGTACATGAGAAAAAAAATCACACAGATATCTTCTTTAGCGTGCCTTCGGTGCATCACTCCTGTTAATTCCACTGTGGGACCTAGATATCCGCTGGAGCCTCCTCCGAACTGAGATCCGGCGCTTAATACAAAAAGCAAGGGAAAGGACAAGCTACGGCACAGTTCAATAACTTTCGTTCAATCACGGTGTGGATAACGAGTGAGACAACAGATACCCACCACGAGGAAGTATGCTGCACCTATACTGACTGCATCCCAGTTGTTCGTCCATGACGCATTCGGAGCGGTTCTGACAGCTTGCTCAAGCAATGCAGCACATGAAATTGCAAACAAGCAGCCTGTGATGATAACTAGTAAGGCATAGCAGGACTCCGAGATCCAAAAGCGCGCTCGTGATGATGGCCTCCACATTCGAAGGTGTGGAATTACGTAAACCACGTCGTACTCAATTGACCTGCCTGGCAGTGCTAGTGGGTTCGCGGGTAACCTCCAGAATTCAATACACGAACGACAGAAGCTAGTATTTCCAAGGGTGTTTTCTATTACGGTCGCTACAATGTGCAGTGCAGATCACAATGAGGGGAGGCACATCAGTGCTAGCGCAACTGGTAGCGCTACAGGGTAAAAGGCACAAAAATCCGCCCAGGAAGCGGATTCTTGGAACACCAATCAAACAAAATTGAGTGGCCAAAGGAGATAATTCGATGCAACAAGGCAAGCTATATAGCCTGGAAATTATGCGCCCACCGTCCGTTCGACCGCGGTGCTCCCCATATTGTAGTGTAAGTGGCTAATGAACATCTCTTGGCTACACGCAACGTTGAATCAAATGAGAGGTGAAGGCTGATACACTGGGACGACTTATCAGCGGGTGGGAATGATGGTTGCAACATTACTTCCACGGGGACCAAACCGAGGGGACAGTCGCAGCTCCCATCTAGGCATCCGTAAATTGTGGTGGGGCGCGAACGAGCTGATCAATATTGCGCCTTGGTGAATCGGGTCAGAGGGTGGAGGTTCGTGGAAGTGGGACGCTCGAGGACGTCCAGATCATGAAGATGTTTCCACCGACCGCTAAGAACGTTTGAGCCACTCGCGTCCACCGTTGAAAATTCCTGTCGAGGTGGAAATGTGCGTTTGTTCTGGAACTTTGAGCGTTGAGTGGACTAGAAGAAAACCTGAGTTTTGAGCAGGGTAGAGGTCGCTGATAAACAGGAAGGAAGTTTGGCAGAGGCGCCGAATCGATCGCAGCCCCGGCTACGGAATCCGCTCCACTGAGCGAGAATGGAGCCAAAAGAAACGGTGGAAAAATCACTTGAGTAAGCTAGAATAATAAAGTGGGAGGCTCGAACGGAGTGGCAAATTGTGGGGCCCAAGCGGGAACATGGGGAATGTTTGTTTGTGAGGTTGCAGGGTGTTGATGACCCCGAATCGGACATGGCAATTTTCAAAATTCAGTGGTCAGCTCCACCTCGCGGGCACACTGACCACTAAACTGCCAGTCAAGGATACCTCTTCACCAAGGAAAACTCGCTTCGCGGATTCGTGGCTGTTCATTCGAGGTGGACGGACAATAAATTGTTGACGGGCTTCTTCGGCGAGGATCAAGGGATCATCGGTCATCACAGGATCACCGCGACAAGGACGTCTTTTTGCTTCACAACAGGACGATCCCCCCAACTTGCTGCGGATGGTGCTGGTCGAGAGGCTCACAGGTCGGCTTCATGAGGGCCATTTGCGCCCAAACGAATGGCAACCACGGCAAATTTCACGGTCAAAAAATCAACTGTCGACTTATCTTCAATGTTTCCATGTCTTGAGGGCTAGCAGCTGGGCTTGTTTTGTTCCCATATCGATCTAGATCTTGATGGTCTTCAAGTCACTGGACTCCCGCGCGAGTAATCTCGCAGGACAATGGCACACAGCGAATGCTTTCAGCTTCAATTTGACTACGCTTAGCGTAGGACGCATTATTGGTGAGTCAAAGCGCTTTTTCTTGATCATTCTCTTGAGGCAGGATGCCTTTGTTGTGTGGGCTGGTTGCATCACTTCTTGGTGGATGGGAGCAGACGCAATCTCTTGAGGGGACAGTCTTGATGCCATCAGGTGCTGGATATTTGGTGCAGCATGATTTTGAGGATCATTGGCATTTGAGGGGACACATTCACGGCGAGCTCATGAGCTCAATATCATGGTTGGGCTTGGATGACTTGCCTGTCTTTGATGCGCCGCTTTACCCGTGACTGTGACCACCTAATATGGCAATCATGTCACGTGTTGGTCAAAACAGGGGTTCAAAAAAGAGCAGGTTGGATTGCGTGTCCTGGGGAATCATGAGGGCGTGCAGTGGGGGGAAAACATGTCCAGCGCCACGCTTGAGTAGCACGGCTCTCACAGCCGTCGCAACGACGTGATGCTTTTGCCCGATGGTTGGGCTCTTTGGCGTTACTACTATGACATTTGCCTGTCATGAGCTGTCAGTTGGCGATACTCGCGATCGCTCTGTCCGTGTTCTCCAAAGCGGAGAAAGGTTTCAGCAGATACTAACTGTGTTTTACAGGCGAATAAGCGTGAACCTGGGCATAACGGGAATCTTCAGGGCCGACCCTGGACAAGGAGCCTTTGGGCGAAAAGTGTGCATGGACAAGCGCCACGTTGTGCAAGGACCTCGCCGGCCGCCACTCTCGCAGATTGGGGCAAGCTGTGTTTATGTTTTTACAGTGATTCAACCTCAGAACAGCAATTATGTTCGCTGGTTGATAAAATCTTGGAAGACACTCACGGCAATATTAGCAAATGGATCCGTGGATGCAAACTGACTCAAAAGCCTCGATCGTATCCGAATCTAGTGGACGGCGAACTGTCTTAAGGAGGAATGCCGCTTTACATATGCAATTCCACCTCAGGGTCCAGATAAAACGGCGCTGTTCTTCCCTTTGCATGTTCTTTAGTTCGTCTTTTTTTCACCTTCAGTCCTTCTTTCCTCCTTGCCTGCCTGTTTTCGCTGTCCTCTCCTTGAAATGCGTACTCGAAGCGTTCCTTTCCCTTCAATCTCACTTGTTCTCACTCAAGATCAATTCAATACGCGTAACGCGATACCCCAACGTAACCCTTCCCACCGAGTCCCAGTATCTCTCCCACAGAGGCGCGTTGTCGAAGACGAACTCATGGTAGGTTGTTCACGCTTAGAGTGACGAAAGAAGGTCGGCTACTGATACACGTACTTTTCCAGAGAACCGTCGACGATCGCCTTTCAGGTGATAGAGAACAAAACCCCGGACGCACTAGTCGAATCTCACTCGTAAGTCACCTCACTATTTTGAAGGTGGAGAGCTCGTCTGATAATAGAATTCTCAGCCAACAATATACGAGCAGGACGAGGCCGCTGTGACAATTGACGCGGCACTTCATCCTCAGGTCTCAAACAATGGCGTTTCGAGGAAGAGACGCATCAGTTTGACCGACACTGTCATAGTAAGTCCGACGCCGACAGTTGCTCAACATAGGTCTCACCGTTCCACCTCCAGGACCTTGCCATAGCTGTCATGCGCAAGTTCTTGCATTAAGTGCGCGTCATATAGAGATATACCAAGCTCAATCTATACTATCCCTTATATATAGTCGGAACCGCCTGATCTGCCGCTCCTTTTTCGATACAGTAGATATCCGTCAGCGATGCACATGTATTTAATGCACTATACATCCCAAAAAATCACCTGGGCACAATTCGCCCGCAACAATATTATTGCTAAATCAAGCACAACATTGAGACAGGGACTACAGATATTGCAGCGATACAAGTTTTCATTGTACATTTTGACTGAGGATGCTATGAGAAGAGGGCGGCAAGGAGGAAATGGCGTGTACTCACGGGAACTCTCCGATCACATTACCAGCAGGGTAATACTCGCAAACATAGTATTCCGCAGGCTGTAGGCAGAGGTGAACCACTAAACGCAATTAGACCACGGGGAGTGAGAACGTACCCCATAACTTGAAGGGAAGATACCGTTGCAAGATTGAACAGCGCAGCCCAAATCAGTAGTAGACTTCCAAACCACTTGCGTCCAGTGTGAGGCCTGTGGATTGCTGGGGTCATATGAAGCTATACGAGATGAGGATCAGCTGCTAATCCTTACGAGGAATCGAGGGTACACCTACATGATTCAGCGTTCCAGTCACCGACGGCATTTGAGATGGTGTAGTCCCCGGTGCCCGCTGCAAGATTCTCTGTGGGGATATAATGGTGAGTTCCTGCCTTATTATGCGGAATTTCGCCAAAGTTACCTCCGTACGGTCCAAGAGAGCCTCCCGAGTGCTCGAAAACACACCCATTGGCCCATTGCTGGGCAGCGTTGGCTAGAGTATCATTCCAGACCAAGGCTGCAGCATCATATTGCGCCCTTTCGTTGTTATGAGTGTCGAGGTACTGTTGGATGTCACTGTCACTTTGGCGGATGGTCAGCTGAGAGGACGGGGGTTCGAAGTACGAGTGCAGGTGGGAGAATTATCCACGAAGGGAATCGGTGGTAGTGAAGAGGGGAAATCAGGAGGGGATAATCAGACTCTCAGCTCACATCACAAAATTCTAGAGAACCCACCTTGCTTGAAGGGAAAGCCTGAACGAGGCTCGTCCCGACCGAAAACACGGTGAGCATGCAAGATTTATGGAAAATCATCGTGAGTTGGGAAATTCCTGGACGCTCGTGCAGTGCTTTTATATGCTCTGAGGTGAGCGAATATGATACAGCCCGGAACCAAGTACCACCGCATTTGTATCATGGCGAGTGGTCGCGATCAACATGATCGAAATATCTCGGGTTGCTGTCGAAGTCTGATCAAGCTTCAAATCGGGGATTGGGAATCATGGCATTGCTACCTGGTACCATATGATGGCATAGCACACGTTCATTTCCACAGTTTATAGATGGAAACGTCCCCAATCCAATCAGACACTGATCTCAGGCGCATCGGGGGACCTGCCACATCACCGCAAGGTCATTGGCAGGTTACCGGTCGCTGTGGCAGACTGTAACCACATGTACATTGTGAAGGTCGATGAGTCCATATTTACCTTGGATGTTGGGGGCCTTGATATAGCCGAACAGCAGTCACCGCAGCTGTTGGATTTCCTGATCATGGGAGGTTGAACAGATATTGTGAGAGTGTACGTAGTCTAAGTATCAAGCGAGCCGATGATCACGAGCGCCGTTAGCGAGACGTTGCGTCAAATTTACCCACAACACCAACAGTAACCCGAAGAACTTCATGATGGCTGCTCCATCTGAACCGCCGTACTATCTTCTTATCTCACACAACTCGCTTCAACATAACTCGTCTGGCCAAACTTCAAGTGCACTGGCACATGCAGACATAGAATATCGTTACGCCGACGACTCCCCCTTATCCCTGCTGCCGCGACATCCTGATGAACATGTGCTTGTACTCAATCATGACCCCGCCAACATTACTAGACCAACTATCAAGAGTACTTCTAGTCAACTGGCAGTATCAGGCATCAAAGTATTGGCTGCACCAGGAGCTGGTGCAGACGAGGAAGACGCTAACAGAAATGATAACATGTATGTCCTAGAAGTAACGTCTGTATCAGATGACCAGTACGCCAGAATATCGTATTGCTATCAAATACGCGCTGAAAGAGTGATAATCTCAGTACCAGTGTGGAATCATCACAGACCTACCTGCAGAATCCTCAGGCTATAGTCGCTCGATTTAAACAGAGGTATGATTGCACACAGACGAGGTTATATTCAGCTCATGCATTGACAGGAATGCCGCTCTCCGCCGCATCCTTGAGCACCCTGGCACACCAGTTGGAGATCGGCCCCCCTCTCGACCAAACTCTCAGCCTAAGTCTCCTGGTTGGTCCTCATGACAAGAATTGAGCCCACATCGCATTACCCGCATGACTTAGCCCCTTGATTCTTCGATCGCCATGTATCCTGAGAAATGCTCTATATAACACAGTGTAGTAACAGGCGCTTAGTAGTTATTCTATGTCATCGCCGTCTACTACCCTTTCCAACTTTTCGTTGTTGCATTGTTGATCCGTTCACCGGAGGTTTCGGTCCCATCGCTGATGCCTTTGATTCCTCCTCAGCGGCCAAAAGAGCGGATAATCTACTCGTCGTCAGCAAGAAGAGCCAATACATAATGTGGCATTGACATACCCAGATTTGAGGTCACCGTTCTGCATGGAGTTCTGGAAGTTCGCGATCTTCCCTTGTTGTCCCTTGAGTTCCTCAAGCGTTTGTGGGTCCAAATTTTTCTGGTGCCCAACATGAAAAAAGAGCATCATTGCCTGAATTACGAACTTACCATTATATATGGCATCCCAAGCATCATGACGCCAGTCAGCACCATGATCATCATCATTGGGTTCTGGAACATGCCCAGCAAATTGAATGAGTCGCGTGGCTTGAAGTAGCTGTTCTTGTGCCGAGGCGTCAGGACGACTGGGTATGGCAAGGAGACGGATGAATGGGAAGTCAAGGGCGTTCCGATGATGTAGGACTTGATCTCTGGTATAGGTGATGAGTCTGAAACATCCACGCGCACCTTCACAGACAGCGAGGAGTCAGTGCAGTGCAGGGAAACATAGAGTGGCTACATACTTGTTCAAATACATAGTCGTGTGATAACACAGAGAGGACATAGGTTCCTGGAACAACGTCTGGTCTAATATGGCTAGGTGTGAGTTGTTGATACCAGAACGGAGGCACATACATTGAAAAGTTGCCACTGCGTGTCACGCGGCCAGAGTATCGTCCTGTGTCGAGCATTACTCTGGCAGGGCCAAGCGCTTCATAATCTTATTCTTCCGAGGTCAGTGATTGCTGCGGGGTAGACAGCAGTACCCACTCAGACATATGTCATTCCATTGTACGTGTCCGACGAGGTCGAGCGAGAGCGCGGTACTGAATGAAGAAGTCAGTGTTTTGTTAGCTGTATTGACTAGTGTCGCTGACCTGGCCAATATCGAAAGGATACCCAGGAACCAGAAGAATTTCATGTTGTGAGCGTGGCCCATAATGAAAGCTAGACTTGGTGCGTTTCGCTGGAAGCTCTTGGACAACAAAGACAAACACCTGCCGGAGATTTGGGTGGTCTCCGCGCATCCTAAAACACTCACCTGCGCAAAACTACCGAAACCGGGCCCATCATGAGGCAAAAAAGAGCTAAAACATACCGCAAACTCATGTCCTTGTACTGTCTCTCCTTTGGATTTCGGCAGCCTTATCAAGTTCTGGGTAAGTCGAATGCCTGTCAATCCAATTCAAGCTCATATGTGCCCAGTTGACTCCAAGATCTGCAGAGTAGCCACGGAGGCTAAATATGACTTGCAAAAGCAGTTAAGCACCGTGCTACAAGGGAACGTCAAGCCAAGTAAGTAATCTTCCGGTCAATCGTGCTCTTCTTGGGACCGACTGATGATCGGACCAGTGATCACGCAGTGTTGTATACAAGAGCTTTATCTTATGGACAAGTCACATCAATCGGCTGTCGACCTCGCGAAGTCTTTTGAGCGCCGAAAGTGTAACCACCGAGAAGCCATTCCGGGAGATGAGTGTCTCGCAAGCGTTGTTGGTGGGTGTTCATCTCATAGATGATTCCATGCTCTGACATTTCATGCAGGCGACTCGAACAAACACCGTTATGTCATCGCATCTCAATCCCAATCACTTCGCGCAAAGCTTCGACTAGTACCCGCTGTACCGATCGTGCATATCAATCGTGCGGTGATGGTGCTTGAACCCCCGAGCGACGTGACACTCAAAACTAAACAGCAGGCGAGTCGGGCGATACACTCAGTGCGTTCCGAACTGACGAAACGCCTCCTACTTAGGCTGAAGAGAAAGCACTTGGCCCAACTGCAACAGAACGCGCTGCATTGCCCTCACAAAGTGATCCGCCACGGCGAAAGAAGGGACCGAAGGGACCAAACCCCCTCAGCGTGAAGAAAAAGGTTCTGGCAGCCAATTCTGGAAGAACGCCCCGCGAAGCCCGCACACTTGGTTCTACGCACCCCAAGGCAAACGATGTCTCTACTGGCGATAAGAGGAAACGAGATAACGACGAGGAGAGGGACGAGGAAAGTGCACCCACAGTGGGGATACGAAAGAGAAAGAGACGGCGAAAGCACGCAAGTAGTACAACCATCACTCCTGATTCTTGAGGCATTACCTTGTAGCAGTATTTCACACATAGTAGGTGAAAGTGACCTAGAGATAACTGAGAAGCTTGGCCAGTCCGATATAAAGGGAAGCTTCTCGAAGGATACACTCCAAGAAGTTGAAGATGTTTTATCTTCACATGTTTGATGTTACAATTCACGCTTGCAGACGAATACAAACATGAAACCCTCATTGATAGGTGTGGTGTGAGTAGACTAGTGATACATGGCGTGTGCGACAAACAAACTCCTACTCCAATGACAGCGTAAGACTCCAGACAGCGATCAACATCCACCGCGCAGACGAAGGACTGTAAACAATAATGATGAGCGTTGTATCCATACTCGAGGTCCAAGCAACCTACCAAGGTGCAGAGTGCTCTCCTTCTGAATGTTGTAATCGGAAAGAGTACGCCCGTCCTCGAGCTGCTTGCCGGCAAAGATCAAACGTTGCTGGTCGGGTGGGATACCTTCCTTGTCCTGGATCTTTGCCTTCACGTTGTCGATCGTGTCCGAAGACTCGACCTCCAAAGTGATGGTCTTGCCGGTGAGAGTTTTGACGAAGATCTGCATACCGCCACGGAGACGGAGGACCAAATGAAGGGTCGACTCCTTCTGAATATTGTAGTCGGAGAGGGTGCGACCGTCTTCAAGTTGCTTTCCAGCAAAAATGAGACGCTGCTGGTCGGGAGGGATACCCTCCTTGTCCTGAATCTTCGCCTTGACATTGTCAATGGTGTCGGAAGACTCGACTTCGAGTGTAATCGTCTTTCCGGTAAGAGTCTTCACGAAAATCTGCATACCGCCACGAAGACGGAGAACTACAATGATTCGTATTAATACGGAAACTCATTCAACGGATGCTAGAAACGTACCAAGGTGAAGGGTGGATTCCTTCTGGATGTTGTAGTCAGACAACGTCCGTCCATCCTCAAGTTGCTTTCCAGCAAAGATGAGACGCTGCTGGTCCGGGGGAATACCCTCCTTATCCTGAATCTTCGCCTTAACGTTATCGATGGTGTCGGACGACTCGACCTCAAGGGTGATTGTCTTGCCGGTCAAGGTCTTAACGAAGATTTGCATACCGCCACGGAGACGGAGAACGAGATGAAGGGTGGACTCTTTCTGGATGTTATAGTCTGAAAGAGTGCGGCCATCCTCGAGCTGCTTTCCAGCGAAGATAAGACGTTGCTGGTCCGGGGGAATGCCCTCCTTGTCTTGAATCTTGGCCTTCACGTTGTCGATAGTGTCGGACGACTCGACCTCCAGAGTAATTGTCTTTCCGGTCAATGTCTTGACGAAAATCTGCATGCCTCCACGGAGACGAAGGACGAGATGAAGAGTCGACTCCTTTTGGATGTTGTAATCCGAAAGGGTGCGGCCATCCTCGAGCTGTTTACCAGCGAAGATAAGGCGCTGCTGGTCGGGAGGGATGCTGTGGCGCACTGATTAACAAAGGAAAAATTCGATCGCTGTAGAACCAACTGCTCACCCCTCCTTGTCTTGGATCTTAGCCTTGACGTTGTCGATGGTGTCAGAAGACTCCACCTCGAGGGTGATAGTCTTTCCGGTCAAAGTCTTGACGAAAATTTGCATTCTGTTCAAAGAAAATAAGTATTCGCGACGAGTGTCTTGCGAAGCCAACGTTGTAACTTACGTGGAAGGCAATAAAGGTGTGTTAGGTAGGTGGTGGTTGTAGCGGGAAAGCTGGAGGACGTCACGATAACAAGGAGGTTTATATAAACTGGGGTAGCGGGGTTTCAATTGACACAGCAAAGGCTGTTCGCTGACTCAGTTCGTGCCACTCGGTGGAATCTACTGGACCGTTCTGCCGGGGTCCCAATGCGCTGTGAGACCAAGTCACAATATTGACCTAGTAACGCCATATCGCGATTGCCTCGAAACGATATCGCGATGCAAGGACAAGGATCGCGCGTCAATGTAGAGATGATAAGCAGAAAGACACAAAACAGATTCTCTGATGAAGGGGTAAATGGGGACAAGTAGCGGCACTCTCACACCCGATCGCAGTATGTCATTGGAGAACCGATGCACAGTATACGCGCCAATAAGGCACCAATCCAATACCTCATCCTCAGTCCCCACCCCAACTCCGAGCACTGCTGCTATCATGGCTCGTCAAACCACAGTCTAATCGTCAGATCTTTTTCCATTGACGCGGAAGCGATGATGGGGTGCACAGGATGAGTCTATTCCGCAGTTACTCAACCGGTATGGTCGTAGAAGGGTGGAGAATTACTCACTGCCACGGCCAACACAACGTCTGCGCGTCATGAAGGTGAGATCGCATGCTGTGATGAATGAGAGGGAGGCAACGTACCCCTATGCCCTTCGAGAGTTTGTAGCACCTCGCGGCTTTGCAAGTCCCAGACGTAGACCTTCGAATCTTCACTACCGCTTACGACTTGATGCCCCTTCACAGTACTGAAACACGTGAGGAGACAATACGTGCGATTGGTGTGTCCAGTGTACGTTTTCACACAGCGGGAATTCTGGTAATTCCAAAGCCGGATCGTGGAGTCCTGTGTTGCTGCAAGGACGAATTTTGAGTTCGGCGAGAACTTCACATGGGAACTGCATGGACGACACTCAGAAAATCACATTCAGAGAGATCATTATCACTGACCATATTGGATTGTCATCGTCCACGAGTGTCTTCAGACATTGACCAGAGTCTGAATCCCATATTCGGCTAAACAGAAGAACTGAGTCGACGCTGTGAGGCTTAAGCATACAAAACTCACATCAATCCGTCCATGGCACATGAGACAATGAGTGTGCCGTCGTGATTGAAGCCTACAGCCGTCACGGGATCGGAATGGGCAGGTAGCACCTTTAATGATCTCCCTGGGAAATGACGTATCCAGTCAAACGTTGGCACTCTTCGGGGATGGGAGGATATTCTACCTCTTGCAACGTCCCACACGCGGACTGTTTCGTCATACCCTCCCGATACCAGAAGGTTGGATCTTGGGTTGAAGCCCAAGCAGAACACGAAGTTTGTATGACCGTGTAGTGTTTTAGCAATATCGCTCTTATAGCACAGGGGGTGAGCGGCAGAGCAAACTAAGGGCTAAGGACGGCTTACTTGTTCCATACTCCAAAGAATAATCGACTTGTCGTCCGAGGCCGACGCAAGAAACTCTCCGTCAGTGGACCATGCGATATCGTTCACACCTTCATGGTGACCCTCATATGTTCTCAATATTTCGCCAGTATACGCATCCCAAACCTTGACGGTCTTGTCGGCGGCTTTGCTTCCAAAGCTATCACGTCACAGATGTTTGCATCCTGTAGAAGGATAGAAACGCACCAGAGGACGCGAGGAGAGTACCATCTGGGCTGAACTTGAGTGAGGACACCGCCATCGTGTGTCCACTCAAGATGTATTTTGCGCGATAGTTCGTTCTAGGTCGCGATGATTCTGGCTTTTTGCTGAAATCTTCTCCTAATTCCCCATTCACTACCGGTGGAGGGGCCACCGCGTCTTCCGGCGAACGGTCTGGTGACATAGCATCAGGATTGTTGTGCGACTCAGCATCGTCCGTATTCGCTGGGATAGCGAGTTGTGGTTCCTCGTCTACGTCCATCATCTTTGGGTGGGGATGTGATCGACGTTAAGTGTAGGTGATAGTCGAAAGGAAATGACAGTAGTCACTATGGCACAATGCACGAACGGTTTTACTTTTGTATCAAAGCCCTTGGCGGATGGCAATTGGACTCTCAAAATGCCCTATAAATATCTGGGATGTTGTGAAAATGCCTGAGGCCCTGGGCTGAGACGTCGAACGAATATTTATTCCGCCGCGGAAAGGCCAGGAGTTCGTCGAAGTGTGGAACTTCGAATTGGACGAATGATCAAGTACTGGGCGGTTCCGGGGTCTCACCAAGACTTTGTGATCTTGACCTCTGCAGTCCACCGCCAAGTTATCGAATAAAAAAACAAATGGCTTCAGCAACAGCAGAATGGCTAACACCATCTACACGAACGGAGCTGATTGAAAACCTCGTTTCAGGTGTCGGTGCGTGAGGTTTCCGCGAAACAACTTGCTCATTTTTCAAACTTGTAATGCATCTAGACCGTTATAACCCATCTAACGTCGGAATCCTTGAAGACTACCTCTACTATCAAATCAGAAGCGGGGGGTATGACTGTCTTGCCAATCTTGCCATCCTCAAACTGTGCGCGTTCACCTTTTACACTTGACATATTCTAACTCTGTCGCAGGTATCAGTTCAACCCCGACCTCTTCAACCCCGATGCAGTGGTCAACATCCTTCTAAAAGCCCTAACTGCCGAGCCATTCCCCGATTTCAACCTCTGCGTATCCCTCTTGGACGATCGGCCAGCCAGCATCAACACCGATGAACCCGACCCCCTCCCAGTCCTTCTTCCAATACTCACAAACCTATACAACCTCCTCCATCAGTGCCGTTTCCCAGCATTTTGGACTTTTTACAAGTCTGAAGAGGTCGAGTCGTTGAGACAGGACTATACTATCGAGTGCGTTGGCTTTGAGGATGCCATTCGAGAGGTTGCCGCACGTGCGGTGAAAGCTACTTTCACGCGAATAGGCTTGGAGAGACTTGCAACATATGTCAATCTTTCAGGTTCGCTCATACACCTGGTATCTTGTTACTTTCCTGAAAATCACACCAGGACCTGAGCTCGATGCTTGGGTTGCAAAACAAGGATGGACCGTCGACAGCGGTGTCGTCTCCATCCCTCCCAACCCGGACAACCAAATAGAATCTGTGGTTATCAGGGAGAATGTCAAATTACCTCGTGAGCATAGCGTCACCAGACTCTTCCGGTCACCCGACTCATTCGCATTCACAGAACTAGGAAAAGTCATCGCGCATTCTGTGCAAGCAAAATAGCTATAATGTACACTCGTAAGATGTCATGTAGACGGTCAAAACTGCTGGCTGTAGTGCCCATTGTCGTCTAGATCGTGGTCTCAAGCAGACCTTTTATCGCAGTATGCGAGATATTCGTCCATATACTTCTTTATTTCTCTCGTCCACTGAACCAAGAGAAAAGTCCATGATCGTGATAGTCCGTGGTTTTCGTTATTGATCGGTAGCCTAAGCCGTCCAGAATGCAGAGAACGTCCCCCACACTGCCATCACAGTCGACACTCCCAATAAAGCGGCATCATACCACTGGCAACGCCCAGTCAACGCAATCTTCGCCGAAACTGGGCCGATGACGCAGATTACAAAGGCAGAGAATGAGCCAAGGAATGCCATGAGAGAGCTGAACTGCGGGACAAGGATTGACACGACTATCGTCATAGCAGGAATCATGATGCGTTCAATAGCTACGAGGACTCGTTTCGTTGGCGGAGGACCTGCCGAAGGCGTGGTGCCCTTGCCATCCTCAACTGAGGTATGCGGGGGAGTTGGGTCGAGGCCGAGCATAATTTCGAGTATGATGTTGAGCTGGGAAATTGGTTAGTATATTTGCGGGCATTTCAAGACAGTACATACAGGTCTTGTGCTCAGAGCGAACTTGGTCCTGAGGGAAATCATTAGCTGGGTGCGATTCTAAAGCCAGGCCCACACTTACAAAGGAGTAATCACAAGTAACCAGATCGCTACTTGGTTTAATGTACGATTATATCCTGGCGTGGCTAGTAAGTCCTTGCTGATCTACCGTGCGCATCTATGAGCCGGGATACTAGTGGAGTCAGAGGTACCCAGCTTACCTCGTCGCTCACCGACGACCCAAACATCAAATATCCAGCGTAGCCAATAACAGCGTAAATCAACGTCGCGATCCCCTTCCCCATAAATCAGTCACGGAATCTACCAAGAAGAGCCACCAACTCACAAATGCCCAGTTAGCCATATGATTAAATTGGGATGGGTCGATCATATCCCGAGCCAAAGACGGTATCACAACATGGCCGGAGAGCTAGCAAAGAAGGTCAGATTGGATATAGGTGGCAAGTGCGAGCACTTACGCCAGCCATCAGTAACCCAAACGCCACCCCGACTTCTCCAAAAGTCCCTGGCGAAAATGATGTTTGTGCTGGGCTCCAGAGGCTTCCGGGGCCATCCAGTTTTGAGAAACCGTCGACGAATATCACCGCTATAACGAGGAGGGTGGACGTGATACCAAGAAGTGACGTGAGGGAAAGTATGGACAGAGGCATGAACACCGTGGGCGTCAGCCTGTAAATACAAAATTTGAGTATGGCGCTGAGAAGACACTGAGGCTGGCACTCACACCACAAGAGAGCATATTTTATAAGTGTTGGCGGAGTAAGCAGGCCAGACAGCATGCAAGGAATCAGCTGACAGGGTGACAAGAACAACGCTGAAAGATTCCAGTTGGCAAAACCTACTACAAGCATGAAGATAATTTGCGTACCCCACAGAAAAGAGCTCAAGGCAAAATAAACTGCTAGTCAGCCAGAAAGACTTGGGTCCAAACGCCTTCAGGCCGATATCTGCATAGGAACGCAAGCGAGGATCTATCAGGATTTCATGAGCGAGCAACTTTGCACTGCACAAAACATCAGAGGGAGTTCCCAAATGCCGAGAGAAACTAACGTGTAGCAGCAGATGACACCGAAGAAGATAATGAGGACGGTGCCCCAGAACCACCCAGCGTATGCGAATGCAAGTGGTTCCGATAGCATGCCGATCCCTAACAGGACTGCGATACAATTGAATAGCTGGAAACCGAGTTGAATATCTCCTTTGTAGTATGGAGGTGTACTAGTACTTACCGTCTGTCCGTATGTGCTCTTCCCACCATAATTATTAGGAGCACTTGTACCGGGAGAGTCTAGCGACGTAGTCTGAGGTGGACTAGAGGGGTTCTCTTCAAGAGCACAGTTCAATGACTTATAATTTACATGACCGCCCCGAAGGGAACGAGGTTGCGACGAGACCGTGAAGGAAGCGGCTTTCCTCAGGAGAGGAGTGGATTCATGCCCGCTGGGTCGCGTGACGGGAGTATCACTCTGTGCTCGGTGGCCGTACCTCGGTTGCTGAATGAAGGAACTAGAGTAATGAAG
Source organism: Hydnomerulius pinastri MD-312 (assembly GCA_000827185.1). Taxonomy (NCBI): domain Eukaryota; kingdom Fungi; phylum Basidiomycota; class Agaricomycetes; order Boletales; genus Leucogyrophana; species Leucogyrophana pinastri. The sequence continues at coordinate 204,779 of KN839837.1, forward strand.
TCTCGGACGTGTTAATGGACGAGGAGTAGGAATGTCCCATTCAGGCTGATCGTCGAAGTCTTCAGGGGGAACAGAGTAACCTCCTTCACACTGCGACGGATGAATGGCTTGATCTTGCCAGGAATCGAAGGAGATACGTTCTCTCTCTGACATGCTCGGGCCATCGTCCGGCAAGTCATCCGGTAGGTCGGATGGTTGCACACTAGAGCTAGCGTAATACTGCGCACGACGGTCTGGAAGCCAATTAAGCTCCTACTGGGGCAATTGTACAACAGCAGCGACGGTACTTACATGAGGCAATGGCATCCCTCACACTGTAGCCACTGGATGCGGACCCATAGGGAAACGAAGCAGGGAGCGATGTCATTTTTATGAGTCGCAATCACCACAGCTCAAGTTGGGAGTACGTGGGTGACGGCAGCCGTTTGAACTTAGCTGACGGAGACCGGTTGGGGCTTACTAGGAGTGGGGTATTATGCTCCGAGACAGACCTCCTACCGGGCCATATATATGGATCGAATCAAGCTCCGAAAAATTTTCGCCTACATTGACAATGGATAATCCGGACAAAGAAATGGATCCGCTCTAGGTTCTCGAATGGTGTTTGACTTGGAGAAAAGATGGACATTGGTTACATCCTTTTGTCGAGGTTATTCTGGAATACGCGAACCCCTGCCGGCATCCAATCAAAAGATATCAATGTTCCGCCCGAACACTGCATTCGCATCACGCACCGACGAGCATCTGCCAGTTCAGGCTACACCGCCCCCCCAGAATCTATATGGTATGCCGACAACGACGAAGGGATTGTTTGAAACAATAGCACTACATTGGCACTACATAGGGTATCTCGTACGTATCATCGAGGTTGAGCTAGGGATAAATAGGGTGCTTGGTTTGCTGATCTATGGGCTGTGTGTGTGAAGTGCGGAAAGTACCATCGAAGAAACTATACTGTATTGTCAACCCCAGTCGTACCTCCAGTTCATTATTGAGGTAAGTTAGACTCTAAAACGACCCTCGATGCGCCATCAGGATGAATTGACGGCTCGGCGGTTCGACCACATCATATACGGTTCACGCGAGATATCGTGACCCCCGGTGTTTTTCACGCGTGTAGAGCGGCGTGCTTCAGGAAGTTTAGCGTTGACGTTCAGGTCCTACAATAATCCATCAGGTGATGCAACTCGTGGAGGGGCAATCAGACGAACCGAGATACGTTTACGCATCCCTGGAGCAATGTGGTTCCACCATTTTGTAAAGGTGTTCTTGAGCGCTAGTTCTCGGACTCCCTTCGGATTCAGCCAAGCCACAAATTCGTCAACCTAATTAGAGAAGTTGTCAGTGACCTGGGGAACAGTGGAAGTGCACCTTTCTTACCTCCTCGGGCTCGGTGTACACTGCCCACTCTCCAGGAGCCAAAATACCGTCTCCTTCCTCCTCTTGTCTTCTGGCCTCGGCATCGTCCTCCTCTCTTTTCAACATCAGCTCCAGATCCATCTCACTGGGACCCTGCAGAAATATTCGACCAGTCCCATACTGCACAACACCTCCGCTTCCTAGAAGAGACATGGAGCCCATGCCGTCAAACCACCAGATACGATTATGGAATCGATCTTGACCCAGAGGTTTGACTCTGATAGCTCCAAGTAGCTTGCGGAACTCTCGCTCAATGCCTTCGAGCCGGCGCTCAATCTTATTGACTTCTTCATCCAGTCGGCGATGCTCAGCTTGAGCTTGTTTTTCAGCAGCAACCTTCGCCCGCGCGATTTCCCTTTGCTTCGCATGTGCTTGAGTGTGGGCTCTCTGGCGGAGGTCTTTTTGGCGTGCAGAGCTTTTATGGCGACCACTCGCAGCCGAGGCAGTCTCGGAACCTTCCTCCGAAGGCGCGTCAGACAGGTCGCTGGAGTCGTGCATGGCAGCATCTTCCTCTACGCCGTTAGGGGCTGGCTCTTGCTTGGCCTCGGCTTCGCCCAAGAGGGCGTTCATCTCCTCGGTACTGATGGCAGAGGTCACGTCACCGAGAAGCGTCCTGTGATCAATCTACTCACTATTGCTTCTTTAATCGGTTGACTTCAATTTTCTCCTTGCGCAACGCGGTTAGTGCCTCTTCACAGCCTTCCATGTGAGTATGAATAGCTTTGCTGGACACGGCGAGGTTGCACATGAAAGATAAGATGGCGATCCGATCCAAAGCTGGCAGGGCATGGTAACGTTCCGCAGGCGATGATGCGAGAGTCAGAGTATGAGAGATAGGACTAGAGACCCGTGAACTGGATGATGAAGTCGACGACTCCACGTTCGGCTCAGGAGCAAAGAGTAATCTGGTCAACACTTCTCGTAAGCGGGGGAAGTTTTCCATCGTTGCGTGCTAGGCGTGCCTTAGTGACAAAGAAGCTCAGGATAGTAAACCACCTACATCTTTGAGACATCCGACCAAGGCATCCTCCCAACCAAGTCTCATATCTCCGGCGCGAAGTGGCACGCGTTCCCAATTGTTTCCCACATCAGCCATCGCAGCTGCAAGCTGGTTGATCGTGACACCGAAAACTTTGTCGTCTTCTTGGAGCGTATCCTTCATATGGAGTAACGAAAGGACGGCACTATGGCGATTAAAGGGTACGGTGCGCAGATTATAAATGAGTGTGGAATGTATCTCGCAGAGCAAAGGACAGGATGGTTCTATGACGGAATGTCGGAGTGCATGTTCGAAGTCATCCATTGAGAAGGGAGAGATATGCAAAGGTTGACTGCGACAAGGTGCTAATGAGATCAGCCCGCGACAAACAGCAGGTGGCAACTTACCCATAGACGACAAGGAAATTCCAAGACATAAGGAATGACTCGAATGTTGCCTGATCTTCGCCGAATGGCACGAGCGCGCGACTGGGAGTCGGTTTCTTGACCTTCACACCAGCCTTCTTCTCTTTGTCAGAGATCCGGACATCCATATCCTCGGTCGGGTAGCGGATTGGTTTCTTCTTCTTCTTCTCTGCCGCAAGCCGCTCAGCCTCCTCCTTTGCTTTCTGTTGCCTTTCGGCCTTCTCCCGAGCTTCACGCTCTCTTTTCTCTGCAGCAGCGGCAAGGGCTTTCACTGGCAAAACTCATTTAGACACGGTACCGCGACTCCGGGGGGCGTTGACTTACCCCTCTCCTCTTGGGCTGCTGTCATCTTCTTCTGCTTCTTCGTTGGAGGACCTTCCTTGTCCTCCCAAACCTTCTTCCGCTTGTCGATCTCGCCCTTTTTGATGTTTTCGACGCCTTTCCGAGTTTCCTCTGGCATGACAGAGTCTACACCATAATGCTTTGCAATTGCCGCTTTCACAGTCCAAGGTGAAGCGACGGCTGCATCACGATCGACACAGTCACGAATAAAACGTCGAAGTATTGACTTTGAGAAGGCAAGGCGATCGCGACTGCCAGGAGGAGATCAGTAAGCATAAGCTCCCAAAGTGCGATGGTAATGGCGACGTACCTCATAGCAGTACATTGAACATCCATCAGACTTCCACTCCACTTGGCCTTGTCTTTGAGAGACGATTTACCCTTTTCGTGACTTTTGTCGTGCTGTTCCTCGAGAATCTGAACTTTGTAGAAGTACTTGAGCGGGTCGTCTTTGACAAGGGCATCTTTGGCGGGAATCTTGAGGTCTCCTCCCATCTTATGTATTTGCAGGTTGTCCTCTGTAACAGGTGGGGACGTCTGAGGGGGAGAGGTGGAAGTGGAGGCCTCGTTCGGGAGTGAGGGCTCTGCACCGCCGGGGCCGGATTTTGGTGGATAAACTTGTACGACCCTCGCGTAAAACCTGGGGCTGATAAGATAAATGAAAGGAAGAGGGATTGTGATGCGCTCACTTGTCTCCTTGGACATCAACAAAAACCTCTGAGGTTACATGAAAGCGGTCAGCGCTGGTCGAACCATGTATATGAGCATGACATACTTTCGTCTGCGAAGTAGCGGTCTTTGAACCGGTCAAAAACAGCTTCTACCAAGTGGTCCAGACGGCCTACGACCTCTGCGAGTATACCGAACAACTGTCAATTGCAATCTCGGGAACCCGGTGAAAGGGGTACATACGCCATTGTACGGACTTGAGTACAGCAGTTTTTAGCGGTTCAGGGAACCTGGAGTGCATAGTTTGCGCCTCTTGCTGTTCACTTTCCAGCGCCTGAAAGTAGTCCAAGCCGCTCTTGCCTGTGACCTCGCACTGGAACTGCTTAAGCCGATAGAAAGACATTCTCGCAGCGTATGCCCTATGTTTGACGGGCGGAAAGTGAGAAAGAGTTTGGGAAGAACGTGGATGGGCTGTGTGGGTTTGACATACTCATAGGTTTCGAATATCTCTCCGGTTTGCTGGAGATAATATACATCCTTGTCCGGGTTTGACTTTGCAGCCTGGAGAAGGGCTTGGGACGGTTCTGTGAGGACTACACGTTTGCGTCTGCATGTTGGCATTGTGGGGTGGAAGGAAGAAGAAAGAGAATGGCAAGATGCGGGAAAGAGAGGGAATGGCCGCGGGTGGCTATTAGGGAGGAAACGTTGGCGTGTAGCGGTCCCTGTGCATTTTTGCAACTTCCCTCCGTACAAGAGACGCCACACCACAGACACATCCTTCAACACTTTTTCTTTTATTCCCAGATACAACAGCTATTGGCAGGCCCTACAATCATTATCTACTACAATGAAATAATTGCCAGGATTTGTCTGTGTCGTTACATGCCCAGCGAGCCTCCATCGAGGTGTGTTCTAGCATACCGTAGGGAACACATCTACCCTCCGGTCAGACTGCAGTTTCCATCAGTACACCTTCCAGCGGTCGAGTATCTGTCCTCCTTGTGGGTGCCAGGCCACGAGATTCGATCCGGATAACACCCATTGATTCCACACAAACGACACGCGCGGGTCACTTCCCTCTGCGTCCCCAGCCCACCAGAAACACTTCCGTCTTCCGGCACCCTCGTGTCTAGGTCACCATACGCTCTCCTGCCACTCTTCTTTCGCCCGGCTCATCAAATTTTGGCGTTACCGGCTGTTTCTCCAAGGCATAATATGCAGTGATGAAGTTTTCTCCAGTACGGGATGGTACACTTCCCAGTTCTGTATGATGCGGTTGGGAATGCGTTTAATCAGCACGTGACTAAACTACAAGATCACGTGTGCAAAACGCGTTATTATGTTTTTCTGTAGATGTGAAGTTTGTATCCGAAGAATCTGCAGATAGATGTGTAACATATGAACGGTCCTGAAATGAACATGCACGTAACGGCTCTGATGAACCGCATCAAAGGTCGTCAAACAATCCGTCATTATCTGTCACCCAATGAAAAGGTAAACATAAAAGGGGCATCATCTAACGTAGAAAAGGAAAGAATAGTGAATGAACGAGAGTAGATATTCCGGTGGGGATCGCAGATCAAAGTATGATTTACAACGTGCAGAGATAAGGAAGTCAAGGTGGAAAGAAAAGAAGAAAGCAGAAAACAAATGAATGGAAGCATTAATCAAGCTTGATGCGTACTCTGTCTGGTGGTTTGGAAGGAGATTCTACAGGACCCAGACGGGAGAGCTTCTTGTTCCGGAAGCGCCCTGGACGAGCAGTGTCCTTAGGTTGACTCTGACCGTTTGGCGTAAGTTCATGGGATCGGGTTTGTGTAAGCCGGGTGTCGTTCCTCAGCTCCTCCGCACCCTTTCCGGGCCGCGAAAGCGATAGGAGACGACGTAAACCTGAGCCACCGGCTCTTCCTCTGGCGCCCTTGCCATCTTTACCGTCAATGACGAGGATAGCTTTGGCTGAGGGTGATACAAGCGCCTTCTCGTTCAAATGCGAAGCCTTGCGACCGTGATCTTGATGTGGTATCGTGGGGCTTCCGAGAGGAGAGGAGGAATGGACGTTGGCATGTTCCACATTCACGAGGACCCAACCACTACCACTCCCATTCCGACTTCCCGTCTTCGTCGGTGATGCGGGAGGGTCGTTTGAGCTGCCTTTCGACTTCCCAAGACTTTCTCTCGAGGGCATAGGCAGAGGTGGAGGAGGCGATCGAGGCGGTGGTATGACTCCTATCATCCCAGCTTCACTTTTGCGCACTGCTCCATCATGGATAAGTTCAGGCGAAGCGACCCGTGCATCAACATCGTGTAATGACCTGTCCGGATGGCGGCCATGCTCCGGACGAACGGTGTTCTCGTCCGTCTGAGAAGTGTTGGCCTCGGGTACTTCCTCCTCAGGGGGCACCGCCCACCCGCCGGGCAATATTGGTGGCGACGGGTGATGAGGCTTTGGCTCCTCGGTGAAGACCTCCTGCTCCTCTTCGATGTTCTCGATACCCTCTGGTCTACCCAATCCTGTCCATCTGATAGGAACATCGTATGATCCAGTGGTATCAACGGAATTGGACGAGAATGCCGAGTCTCGAATGCGGAACATTCCTGGACTGAGGAGCGGTGGGTGCTCGCCTAGCGTGAGGAGGTCCTGTGTCTGAGACGTGCTCATCACGGATCCATTGGCAGGTGGTGAAGGAGTGCGAGGGTCGCGTGGATGTGATGTGAGCAACGGCGGCGTTTTAGAGCGTGTAGACACCGGTCGCAGTGCGCTGACTCGTCGTTGTGGTGAAGGAGACCTTGAGCGATGTCGTTCTGGAGGTGAATGGACCGTCTCTTCATCGTCGTGGTCAAGTTCTGCTGCTGCTCCAGGGGTCGCTGTGTAGATGAGATTGGAAGTAAATTTGTTCCGATTGAGAGTCCCGATACCGGTCATATTCTCACAGCTACTTGCAACGGCACTTGGCAAGGAAGTTCGATACCGGTCATGTTCATCGTCATCCTGTGCATCGAAATCAACGGAAACTGGTACTTGCGCTCTCGGAGCGGGCTTGCGCATGCCATTACCGGGAACTGCGCGTGGCGATGAGAGCGGCAGGGTTGTGGAAAAGGGGGTCGGAAAGCCATTGGTCTCGGTGGCCGCTCGGACATGATGGGGCGCCGGTGGGCTCTGCAGAGGGGGGAGTAAATGCTGAGGGGCAGTCGCTACTCGTCTGTGCAAGGAGGAAGGAATGACTCCCGCCTCGGGATTGCTCCCTGGATCTGGTGTGGATGCTCTGTTGGACCGCCTCACATCCAACATTGAACCAGATTGACTGATGGGAGACTCTGGCCAATATTGGTCGTATGTCTCAGCAGATCCTGGTCCAGTGAATACCCACAGATCTTTTACTCGGGAGCGACCACAGATGGATAAAGAGGTAACCATTGTGCAAGCATGACCATCAAGAGATGTAAGGAGAGAAAGGATTTGATGCAGCGAGTCAGTTGCGAAGGTATCTTCGTTGAACCCTGAAAGAACTGAGTTGGTAAAATAAAACACCATTGGAGACGTTTAAATACACACAGCTGTATCCCTTAAGCTTGAACTCGTACGCAGCATCCCCAACTTTCTTTTCTGACACTACACCTCGGGGCCATGAGCCGCGGACTGCTTGTAATATAGCAGGCGTAGAATTTAGAGGAGGGTAGATGACGCGCATGACTGTGCTCGAGATGAAAGATATTGCGAAAGGCATCTTTCGCTCGTGCCTTGACCCAGTTCCATGAGATAGATTACTCCCAGAGCCGCCAGGGACTGGGGAATGAGGTATTGGCAATGGGGGAGCGGACAGCCTGGAGAACGAAATTGCCAGGCGATCATCGCGCTCGCGACCGTAGTCGATGGTGGAGAGTATAGAATAGCTATGCTTATATATCACAGCAAGAATGTCGAGGAGAATGCGTTCCGTTCGTGGGCTCTTTGGGGAAGCCCAAGGTTTGCCGTTGAGATGGAACTCACAGAGCTTTTGGGCGGCGTCCTCGCGGAAACCGGCATTCAGGTAAAAGTGGTCGAAGAGACGGCGTAGGTCAGCGATAACCTCGAGCGGAAAGGAATAAAGCCTGATAAAGCTTGAACCCGAAATAGCTAGTAGGGAGAAATCTGATGTTGTTCGCTGGTCACGAATGAATTCTTTCCTTGGGACGAAGCCAGAATCTACCAAAGAGACTGGCTGCATGTTGTGATGGTTGACCAGGATGGGGTGTGAACAGTGCAGTTGGGACGACTAGCACGGATGTCCCTCGCCAATACCTGAGCGGGATGGCAAACGTCAGGTAAACGGGTGGCAGAGGTTGAATATCAAAAGCGGAAAGAGGCACGAATAAGACTTACGAGAAAACGTGCAACACACGCAAGTCGAGAGTGTAAACACTGTAAAAGTTGTGAATTTAAGCAGCTATGTTAAACAGGCGGTCACAGCTGATGGGCAGGGAAAGAAACGTGTTATTAGTACTGCGCAGCTCACTGCACGTCAGTAATTGTACTAATACTCCAACGAAGAATCGGTTTTTAGTACCCGTGCCACGGTCCACGGCCGACTCGTGGCTTTGGGCTTAGAGTCGGAGACGGTCAACTTCAAGCCACGCGCACGCGCATAGTAGGCCAGGTGACATCACACCATCAAAAACGCGCTTCTCACGTGGCGGTGGCGATGCACTTATGTCCAATCAGTGTTTTCCTCAGCTTGGACATCGACCAAGTTAACTCCAACTCTGGGCCTGGGCGTTCATCACAGCATGGATGCAGGATACAAGCCTTTGATAGCCTCTTGACATGTCTACATCTCGCAGTCAATCTCCAGATTCAAATCTCATCTTGTCTCACGTAGTTGTGCTCTAATGTGCACCTGGGAAAAAAGGTGAATGCGCGAAAAGCCTCGAGGGCATCTGAGTGGTGGCTTGGGAACCTGAGGAAACGCTGCTGGTATTTTCGGAACGGTTTGCGCCTAACCCCACGTTTGAGTGTCTTTAATGCGGGGAGAACAGTCCAGGGGTCAGAGAGCCAGTCCCCATGCAGCTGCAGTGCGCCTGCTGGCACCAATCGGCGCCTACCATCATCAATATTGATTTTAGTCAGGGGAGACGCATCAGTGCCCCGATGATAATGGGGGGGATGGATGGCAGAGTGGCATCGCTATCGTTTGGTGCCCTTCACAGGGTCCTTTCCGGGCTTGCTCTTTCTCCGTATTCGTTATCGAGGGCGTCTTTTGTGTCTAGTGGAAGATTGACGGGACGCCGGAATGACCTCCATCAGCTCCCTCAAACTCAACTTTCTCTCAGCTGTCGCCCGCTACACCGCACCGTTTGGTATCGGGTCGTCCTCGGCTGGGTGTGCTCGGTCCTACTCAACTATGCAGAAGTCGCTGGTATCTGCAGACCTTCGGTCCGGAGTCCATGATCGGGCCGCTGGCCTGACCTTCACGCCTTTAAGAGTCTGGAGATCTGTGGAATGGACCGCCAGATTTCTGCTCTTTCGCTTTGATCACCTCTATTTTCCCTTACCAAGCTATTGAGCTGCAATATGGCCAACCTCGGGAAGTTGAATGTTTTGATGTGTACGTGGATCAGGGCCAGTTGATCCCCGTTCCCCACTGACGCCTTCTCCTGATTAGGTGGTACTGTAGGTTTACACAGCTTGTAAATCCATGGACGCATGGTCAACCTGAAGCACGCTACAGGGCGAGTACACCACAGGATGGACAGGCTCTGGGGCTTCGACATCTGACAAGAAGGTGAGTCAACCTCATGTACGACGTTCATCAGTTTCTGAACTGTCCATTCCAAGATCGGCGTACGTTCAGTCGTCTTGTGATTCGATGCTTCTTTCGTAACATGTTTTGGCAGGTCGTCGGATTGACTATGTTTGATCTTCGGAGGCTTGGCAAGGTCAGAATCCATTGCCAACCCTTCCTGTGGTTGACGGCTCTCATCAATGACGGCACCAGGTCGGCCAACTTGGAATGGTTGGCGTGAACGGATCCAAGTTCCCTGCCATTCGCCAGCATTTGCAGGAGAAAATTGGCAACGCGTATAAAGACATGGACACTTCGTAAGGATCTCAAGCCTCGCGCTCAAGGTACCCCTAAACATGGTGCTTTAGGTTCGATGAATTCCCTAAAGGAGGGAAAGTCGATCCGGAAGCATGTCAGTATTCCGTTTGTGGACGTGTACAGAATGCTCACTCGAGAATGCAGACAAGGAGGCCATCGACAAGATGTCCCCCGGTGACGCCGTGATCGTATTTACGCCCGACAGTAAGTCCTCGTTCGTGTTTGTTGACTAAGGCTGACGACGTCGTCTCGTGTGATAGGCACTCACTACCCTATTAGCATGTACGCGATCGAACGCGGCATCCACGTCCTCGTCACCAAACCAGCGACCCAACTTCTCTCACACCACAATGAGCTCATCGAAGCTGCCAAAAAGCACAACGTCGTCTGCTTTGTCGAGCATCACAAGCGTTTCGATCCTGTATACAGCGACGCCAAAGCAAGAGCCCAAGCACTCGGAGAATTCAACTTCTTCAACGCATGGATGAGCCAACCCAAGAGTCAACTGGAGACCTTCAGGGCATGGGCTGGTAAAGACTCTGATATCAGGTTAGAGCCTATCACTCTTATACAGATACAGCTGACGCCAGGAACGTTCGTTAATCATTCTCTCACAGCTACTATCTTTCTTCGCATCACATCGACATTTGCTGCTGGATTTTGCAAGATAAAGCAGTACCTACCCGGGTGGTTGCGAGTGCTGCGACTGGCATTGCCACCGGGGAGCCTTACAATTGCGTGCCTCAAACAGAAGACACAATAACACTTCTCGTTGACTGGCAGTCGCTCAGCAGCCCCAGACACAAGGGAACCGCGGTATACACTGCGTCCTGGACGGCGCCCCTGAAAGCCGGTGTTCACTCTGCGCAACATTGGTACTATATGGGTGAGAAGGTACGTCCAGCTCATGTTCTATCTGTTTCACGGACTCCGATGTTGACCCTTGTGCCTGTTCGTTTTCAGGGGGACATCAATGTCGACCAGGCTCATCGTGGGTATGATATTACCGTCGACGAGACAGGGAAGACGTGGTACAATCCGTTCTAGTACGTCGCACACGTTTCGGTCCCAAATCGTGTATCCCCCTTTTGCTAACATCTGGACCCTCAGCATGAAGTATTCTCCATCAGAGAGCGGTCACTTCGATGGGCAACGAGGGTATGGTTACATTTCGATCGAAAAGTTTATCGATGCTGCACGCGAGGTGAACGCGGGTGTCGCAAAGCCGAGTGATTATGATGGCCACGGGTATCCCACCATCGCAAACACCGTACTGACTACGGCGATTCTCAATGCCGGACGTATCAGCTTGGACGAAAAGAGGCCTGTGGGTATAAAGAAGAGCGGGGATAGTTGGATTCTGGAGTGAAGTGGTGGCCTGACGATACGGAACAACAGTTTACGAGGGCAACAAGATATGTACTTATACTTAGCTGAGTTTATTGTTCTCAAAATAAAAGTATGAGCATACGAGAGTCCCCGCGCATTACAGCACCTACGATGTCATCCGCTACGGCGCCCTCGTGAGTGTTACCATCTGGTACACTTGTCTTGAGAAGCTCCCCCTTGTCTGGTACATGACGTTAGATCTGACTGTCAGTGCAAGTGGTTGATTGTTCGTCATTTGGTGTCAAGCTTGCGGAGAGATCTATCCAGGGCACCCGAGGTTCCCGACGGAAGACCAGCTCCATATCGCCCCGCTCGAGAATGAGCTGGATATTCAGCCGCCATCATCTTCGACATGCATGCTGTCAAATGAGGAGTATTGCGCGCGCGCTCCGGCAGGCTCCGGCCTCCAGCTCAAGATTTGTTTTAGATCGTCCAGCTATGTTCCTGGCCCCGTTCATAAAGTTGCCATTCTGGTCCTTCATTTCTTCTCAGAGACTTAGACTGTACCCGGTACGCACCCTCTTGTCGTCCGGTATTTCTTGGAGTGTCGTTGCTGTGCATGGAAATGATGGGGACGTCCACATATATTGCGACTTTACGTGCGAACAGACGACGGTACCGAACAGTCGCCGATGGGTTCAAGTTATACTTAACATCGACACACACGTGAAACACTGTGGCCCTTGAGATTGCAGATGGTATGGTAAAAGACAGAGTTCGATTGTGGGTAGGGGATGCGGAGATGCTGCAACAATGACGAGATGAAATGTGTGACAACTGTGCGGGAAACTAAATTAAAGTAGGCACAAGTGAAAGTTGTACGGTCAATGTCAATGGACAAACCGATGCAAGGAACCACACGCAACGCGCCAAAGGGTCGACAAAGAGATGGGATGTTAATGGAACTGATAAAGTGAAGAATAATATAGAACGAATGCGATAGACACTGAATTTGTGGGCGGAATCTGTCGACCTCGTCGCGTGAGGAGTCTTGCGAGAAGTTGTATGAAAGGGAGCGATGTGACAGGCGATGGATGCATAAAGTGACAGAGAGATTGGAATGAGTGCGGATAAGTGTGCTGGGAGTGAGAGTGATGGCACGGATTTGGCCAAGTCGACATGACGGTCCTTCGGAGAGAAAGAGGTGGGGCAGCCGACAAATGACCTTGTCAAGCATCAAGTATTTGGCGTTACTGAATGCCCCAGCTTGACCTCATCTTCTTGTCGGGCGTGCGTCGACGAATGTAGGTTGGTGGCGAGAAAAGAGATTGTTGCAAGGAAAGGTGATGCATGGATGATTGAGAGTTGCAGAAACAGTGCGCAGAGTAACTGAGCGTGTACGGTGGTATTACATTTTGAGACTTGCAGAACCTTTTCGGCTTCGGGGAGGGACGGTACCCTATGCAACAGCGGTTACTCGAGGAGACCCATTGAGATTGTGGAGTGCAGGGCGACTGTAGGCGACGAACTCGTGGGGTAGGTAGTGCTCGGGGGGCGCTTCGATGCGCTGCTTGTTGAGTACGGGCTCAAACGTCGTAGGTAGATTCTCCTTGTCGTCTTCGGACAAAAAAGAACTTGAGAACGGGTCCGACGAGAACGATGAAGGACTCGTTGGCGTGAGAGGGAAGTCGTCGGAAATGTCGGAGATGGATGTGGTGGCGCTCATTGGTGTGCTCACGCCTGACATTGAGGAACGCTTGGGTGTAACAGGGAACGGTACTATTTGCTGTCGAGTGAAGCGCCCGCCCTGAAGGTAGTATTGCACGACGAATGTCGCAGCCTTGGAGTAGAAGGCGTACGAATACTTCTTCACCAATGTTTCTGAAAGATCGTTGACATGCTTGGCGAGCCGATTGTCCAAGAGTTCGACAATATCCTGGCATTCTTCTGTCTCCTCGAAGAGGCGGCGAGGCTTGCCGCAGAGATATCGCGCCAGCGTCAGAGCCCCGAGCGCTATCGACGACGGTGCGTATTTGATAAATTCCCGATAGAAGAGTGTTATCTCCATGAGAAAACGCGCAACGTGTTGCACCTTCTCTTCTTCAACGAAGGGATCGCAACACATCAGCCGAAGCCAAGCCTCCGCGGTAGGGTGGCCGAGTGTCCATTGTATCGTCGCGAGGACATGACCCTCCATTTGAATGAAGGCAGATTCATCGTATGTTTCCCGACAAATCTGTGCGAGTTCTTGGACTGTCGGTACGCGCTCCTTGGCGTCTTCAAACTTCGCAGCAATCCATAGCGCCGCACAACCGACGAGCTGGTAGTGCTTGATGTATACGATTCGACGAGACACGTAACGGTCGACTATGTTGAGAGTGAGATACAGGGTCTCTGGTCGAAGGCGGAACGCGAAATGGATCTCCACGAGGAAGTCGACTAAACAAGGGCGCATATGCCACCGGATTTCGGGTTGTTGGTCCATGGATTGTGAGGAGGACATAGTATATCTCTGTTTACAGACATGGCGGAGATAAGTCTGGTGAATTCGATGTCTTTCTGCATGACACTGACCTCCATTTCGTGCATGTAGAACCGGATGTCTTCTCGGTACTCTTCCTCCAGAAGAACTCCCTGTCGCCGAAGGGCAGCAATTTGTGCATCGCGTTGCCGCTGTTGCAACAAAGTAGCCTTCGCAGAGTATGGGAATTTACGACCGGCCGGAAGATGACCAAGAGCAGGGGTCTTATGCGCTTTAGAGATGCCGGAAGGTGATGGACGCTTCTTTGGGTATGCAACATTTCGAGAGCTTCGGTAAGAAGAGGTTGAAATGTCTTTCATGACTGAGTCAATGGAGGGAGAGAGAATTGGTCTTAGGGAGTGTTCGACCGATATAGGGCTGAGAGAAGGTTCGGTAAGAATGGGAGTAAAATCAGCATAAGCTAAAACTCGGGGTGAAGGAGACGGAGATGGCATATGGACGTTATTTCCGCCTCAGGCAGGTCCAGGAAACAGCGAGCACGCCTGCCAGTCTTTTCACAGAGCGTGAGGGAAACATAGTCTGCCATTCAACCTCTGGGGTCGTCGGCGGCCGTAGAAAAAAGGCATTCAGAGCTTGCCAGTAGAATTACCTCAACGGCCTGCGTGGACTAGCCACCTGTCCGGTTGGAATACTACGCCACTTGGGCACGCCACACAACCAGCGGAGATAACAGATATCAAAGCTACTCACCTAAAGCAAGGTAATGATCATGCAATGACGACAACACTTTCGTGGACGACGTCTGCAGTGGCGAATACGACACACTGGGTTTGTGTGGCGTGGGGGAGGGAGGGAGCTACTGGGAGGGTAATGATTCGTGGTCAGCGTGGATGGTCGTGAGTACAAGGAAGGGATATGAAAGTAAAAGACAGTCGTTTAGTTCGACGCCGTTTAGGGCGACGACGAGCAACTTCAAGCCTTATGAAATGAAGGCTGAACAAGAAAGAGAAAGAAAAGAAACGAGTATAAGAAGACAGCAAGCGGCACAACCGGCTCGTCATGCTAGCTAGTATGGGATATTTATAAAAGGAGAAATTCAAAAAGGAAATGCAAAGCATAATATCCACAGAAGTTAGGTTAACAGCATGAAAGTCCCCTGCGAAATCAAATGGCTTGTCCAAAATTATGGAAAAACTCTGGACTATCAGCGCTCCCAGGACCAAGTGCGACAGCATAACGACACCACTGTCAGTCGGTTACAATCCATGATCAGATCATCCGAGACAAACCCCAGACGCGCTATCTGCATATCCTGTGACCACACCCTACTGCAGTTCACATCGATAGATGTGACGATGATGAGTGATGCCGTCAGTAACCCCACTATCAATCGGCATCACCCCCGAGAACCGTGTAGCCCCTACGTGCAGACCATGGAAGAGGTCCGAACACAACACAAAAGGTCTGGCGTACGGAGCCAGCAACGAAGCAATCTCTACTGCTAAGGCAGTGTTAAGATCCGGCTTCGTAGAATAACCGCCAGATCTCTGCATGAGCACTCTCCTTCCAGGCGTACAGCTTTCCCAAGAGGCCTGGAAAATGCCTTTCCACCACGGGAACACGTGGTGGAGGGCGGTACCGCCATATCGGGAGGTCTTTCCCACGACCCCACGTTTTACAGCGTCGAGAGCCATATGACGTCGATGGGTAAGCAAGACGTTCACTCACACTTTGCTTTTGTATTCGAACTCGATGTTGCTGTCTGCTGGACCTGCATTCGCGTCAGAAATTGCTTGTTGACCGAGTGGCGGGGATGAGCGATGTCTACTTACAAGCGATATCAAGGCCAAGTCTTTGTTCTGACAGAGTGCTGGAAATTCACCCTCGAATCAGTCACTATCGATGCATGCTCATGTGCAACTCACCTGCAACCGATCAATTTTCTGCGTTGGACGATGCAAGACTGGTGGATTTCGATGGTGAAGAGCCAGCCAAGTGTGTGATTAGTGAAAAATTAAAGAGATGTGTCGGTAGGCCCAGGACGAAGAATGAAGCGAGAGACGGTGTAAAGGAGAGACTGGTGAGTTGGATAGTTTCTAGAGTGGAAGCAGCGCAACGACTATAAAGAAATCGACTCGAAGTTAATCGAGCGCGTGGTGTATGACGAGCAGCAAAAGCACGTTAGAACGGCTTTGTACTCGTAAAATGGATGGCGCCGGGCGGGCAGCGGGTGGAAGCTGGCTGGAGGAGTGTAGAGTCACGATTCTCCCTCCCGCAAAATTTCAATCGTGCGAGGGGGCAATTGGCGAGCGCAATGCGTGAAAGGCGTGTACCGCTTATCCCTTTGTCCTTTCAAGCGGACAAGCGGCATGTATTAGTCCCTTCTTACGATTCTCGGTGATATTTCAGACGTTTCGGATTTGGCAGTGTCAAGTCCACGTTGTCTGCCTGCAGGCAATGGATGTTAGGTAGTTATCTATCAACTTTATGTAACTTGAAACTAAGTCGAGCCCTTCTTAGAAGATGGGATAGTCAGGTTCAGGTCTCCCCTCGGTTTTGTAGCTGTAATAATGGTTATACTATGAGCATGCTGGCTTCCGCTGGTTTGATCCCAGCTGTCCCGAATCTCGATCATGCTAGCCGCAGCTCAATTGCTCCTCAGGCACTCGCAGGTGCTGAGGGCACCAGCGAGAAATAAAATGCACTCCAAGCCGTCGTCTGTCACGCTCGGTTTGAGTTGGCTCCCACAGCGCACCTCCCATCAGTCACCTCTTATCGGGCGTCCATCATCGGTCCATATAGGTCCACACCATGCATGGAAGGTACAACGTCCCTATCGGATTCCCAAATTACGATCTAATGTTGTACCCCATCAACAGATTTCCGCTGACAGTTCGAGCGCTCGTCTCACAGTGCGGCGTGCTACGTTGGGGACCGAGTAGAATTTCTAGTCAAATGTTGCGGTTACCCGAACTATGGTCCTTGTCAAACTGCGGAGTTGTCTTTTGATGCGACACACGGCTGGTTTACACAACGACTTGTCGTGCAAGCAGAGGGACACTAGAGTGACAAGAAAATCAGAATTCGGGTAAGCTCATGTCCTACAATGGGGATAAAGCGACGCTCGAAACTCCACGGCATTCCGAGATACGACAAGATTAACAGCGCCGCAGGCCTGGCGGTTGCCACGGAAGAATAGAAGGCTTCGTTCATGAACTCACAGCGAACGGAAGGCCTCTTGATCAGTTTGGGATTTCCCAGGTGGCGACCCAGGCGGCCTGGCCCATGAGCGGAACTTTGCCAAGTGCATAGAAAGTCAGAAAAGGGTTCAGCAACTTGCGTTACTCCCTGCACCGTTAGTGTCGGTATATAGCGCTGGGGACGTTACGTGTAATCTATGTAGCCATTGCTGGCTCGCAATATAATGAGATGCGGCTCATAATAGGGTCACAGCACCCGTGCTTGTGGCCGACCGTGACGAGGTGCCAAGGCGGTCAGCGTACCCCCGAGCTCGCCTCGCCTTGGGTGGTCTGTTGTCCTCCGAAGCTTTCAGGACTGGCAAGGACGGCAACCGTAAGTGAATTCGAAATGCCAGACCCACGCTACCTCGGGCGTGGGTGCACGATCTGTGGTGAACCTGACCGGGAATTGACTGGGGACACTGTCGTTACTGCTGATACTACTATCTTCAGAGTCATTGTCTGAAGGGGTTGTTATCAAGCTGTGCTCAAAATTCATAATGTACGATTGCCGAACTATTGAGTGGGAAGAGCAGAAAAAACAGTATGAGACTATGTATCAATAAGGAACGTAGGTGAGTCCAAAGAAACGAAATCAGTGAACAGGAAGAAACAAGAGACGGGACCGAGGAGACTGTCGGATGTGTATATTTGGAAATTATTTCAGTCTCTGCGCGCGCCGCTCATCAGTAAGGCCATCAAGTCATGTGCGGGTTGGTTATTAACACCACCGCCAAAGCCTTGCTGCAAGTGGAGGGGAAGCATATGAGGAGGAATTTGCTGTTGGGGTTGTTGATGTTGCCTCATCGCCATATGGGGAGGTTGCACCTGAGGGCCTTGTTGCGCAAATCCTCCGTTGGGCGCACGAAGGCCCCCGGGCACTCCATTAGCCCCAGCGAGACCCAGCAGTTGCGCCTGACTTGATCCGAGGTTACCGGGGTGAATGAGCCCTTGCAACGGGTTGTGACCAAGTGTGCCTTGTAGCTGATGCGCTCCAGGATGGGGTACGCGCATCTGAGGTCCACCACCAAAGCCCAGGCCTGCAGGCTGCTGATAGCTATTAAACGACTGCTGTGCAGGACCGTTACCGTGTAACGGGCCATGGATGCCTCCGTTCGCCATTCCCATGGATGAGTTGACGAACTGGTTGGGCTCATGGGGAGGACGTCCGCCAAGGTTGGCAAGGCCAGGAGGCAAGCGCTGCCCTGGACCAAGGGGATTTGGAGAGGGGCCACCGCGGTAATGAGAAAGCTGCATGGGCATACCTCCACCTCGTCCAACATTACCGTGTTGTAGATGGATCGAGGGCACCGGTCCTTGATAAAGCTGTGCAGAACCGCGCTGTCCGTTGAACTGCATCGCTTCCTCAGGGAAGTCAGAGAACATTGCACTGTTCTGCCGACTGCGGGGAGGGGGAACAGACCGAAGGCCAGGGACCATGCCATCGGGCACGAAATTTCTGTCGTCTAAGCGGCTGTCGTAAAGAGAGTCTAAGCGGCCATGGCCGGGTACGTGCTGGTGAGCTTGTGGACTTTGCAGCGCGTGGAGGTTGTTGGACGGCGAGCCGTAATGACCCACATCCAAGTTCGCAAGTTCCGGTGCGACGTTGAGCCTCTGAGCCTGAAGACGAAATTCAAGATATGTCCAACAAGTTACCCCAGAAGGTACTTACATGAGCGGAGTTATTGAGCATGGCGAAAATGTCCTCCATAGCCCTGGCTTCGGTGTTATGCGGGAGCATGCCTCCCATGTCCATTTTGTGAGGACCGGTCGGCGGTAATGGTCCCAAATTACCCATCCCCCCCTTCCCGAGGCCTATGGGTTGGTTGTCTCTACCCTTGCCGTCGAAAAACTTCGCAAAGCGGCTGCCCTTGGCTGCGGCGACTCCGGAACCGACAGGCTCGAATGACGGCGAAGAGTGACTGTTTGGAATGCCGCCACCCAGACCGATTTCGGCCAGTGCTTGTTCGTGGGCAAATGCGCTTCGCTCGGCTGAAAAGGCCAAAGGAGGGCGATGCATTGCTTCGGGTGAGGTCGCAAGAGATGAGGCATCCCGGTGTTCTTCGAAGGGAGAAAACCCGTTATTGTTGCGTAGACTCTCGGTAGCAGGAGAGAAGTGTGGAGGAAGTTCGCCAAGATGAGGATTGTGGTTAGCCCCTGCACCAACAACCGGATTCAAGCCAATCGTTCCATTCTTATGGGCAAAGGAGACAGGGCTTTGCGAGGAGGTAGAGCGCGCAGATTGTCCAATGGTATTTTGTGGAGTCCGAGACCCCAAAGCGAGAAGTCGAGATCCCGCGGCAGGGTGAGATTGGGAAACTTGATTAGAGGCCATGAGTGCTTCCATGGACGGTTTCGCCATTGCTTGGGGTGCGGGAAGATCCGACGAAAGCGGCGTAGAATACAATCGGGAATTCGGAAGCTTCGACTTGTCGGCAGCGTCAGGATCATGCCCGCTGAAGCCTGCAGCAGGAGGAGGCTGTGGAGAAGAGATCGAGAAAACAAATGAACCAGCCTTCGTGTCAGTCTGAGGTGATTCATCTGGGTGGCGAGATAAGGGTGAAGAGGGAGCCTGGGAAGGACCATGGTTTGACAAGGCAGACAAGGGCGTCAAGCTGGCACTGGTGTCCTGTCCGAACGCGTGGTCTGGTGAACAAAGTCAGTTTAAACGACATGTACTGTGATGCAAGGATATGTACCTTGTGAACTGGGGTCCAAGCTGCCAGTCGAGGGATTCTCAGCATTGAGAACCAGGGGAGAATCCGATTTCTTCTTCTCTTCTTCTCTCCTCATCATTAATTTGAAGAGCTGGATCTCGTCTAATTGACTTTCTGAAGGTTGCGTGGGTGCTTCTGCTCTGGCCTGCGGCTCGGATGGGACGTCAGCATTACTAGGTGACGAAGATTTATCCTTCTTCTGCATTTCCTTTCTGAACGCCTGGATGCCATCAAGCTCGCCACTGGGACGTTGTCCTCCAATAACACCTCCGCTGCTGCTGCTCGGGATATAGGTATCCATCCAAGCTGGCTCTCTCTCTCGCTCGCGATCCTTGCGGTCTTCCCGGTCTTTGCCGTCATCACCGGCCTTCCTATCCCTGCCGCCTGGTCTTTTTCCTCGGCCATCACGATCCTCTCCAGCAACCCAGCGTCTGTCGGCACGATCGACAGCATCCCATGCAGGTCTGTCCCGGCGATCGCGGTCTCTGTCACGTTCACGATTTTCTCTTTCGCGTTTGGCAGCTATACGCTCGTCTCTCTTCCCATCGTCCCTCCATCGCCTGGGGTCGTCAGCTTCTGAATCTCTGTCGAGGTCTCTGTCGCGTTCATCTCTTCGGTAGCTACTATACCCGTCCTCGCGGTCCGTTCGTCGGTCGTCACGCTCACGCCTGGAAGGTGAGCCGTCGCGACGTGGCCTGGAGGAATCCCGCACCCTTGAACGTGGACGTTCACGATCCCGATCATCACGGTCCCTGCGACCGTTCTCAGATCCTGTTGAAAATTATAAGCACTGAAAGGAAGTATGCTTGCAGCACTCACGGTCTTTACCAGTCCGGGGCTGGTCTGTGCCTGTATCGATATATCAGCGTACTTTTAGCGTATAGCAAGGCAGTGATATCTTACCTCTCCGCCAGTCCTCGCTGGACTCCCCATCTTTCTTCTTAGGAGGATCTCGGGCATCAGTTGCGCGCGCAGAAACTGTCTGTTGCCCTTGAGAGGTGACTCTTGAGCTAGGATTGGAGAGATGAGGAGCTAATTCTCGATCTTTGGGTCGCATTTGTGATATGGAGGACAAAGCACGACGATCGCGATCATACTTGTCAGACAGCTAAAATGAGAGTGTTAAAATAGCTGAGGTGGCAGTTTTGTAAATTTGACCAACATTGCGCAGCCGTTCTTGACCTTCTTTGACTTTGTCTCGGTCTTGCTCCCTATCAGCATCCCTGTCACGATCACGGTCTGTTGCACGAATTGACTGGTGCTTGAAATTTCCCATCTGGGACGGCTGGGTGATGGCGGTTCCTCGGAACGAAGGCCTTGTAGAACCTTCTGAAAAGTCAGACGGACCTCAACCACCCTAGGTAGAGCACGTACCACCATCTTCCGCGTCTCGACGGAATCTAGTTGTGCGTGGTCGAACTATGAGCAGATGGTTCTATCACTATGGGCCAAAATGAACCCACCGTCGGTCTCGTGCATTGCTAGGAGGTGCAGGTATCTCAGAGTCTTTTTTCGAGTTTAATTGGTCGTTTTCAGTCCTTGTACCCTCTGTAAGTAAGAGATTGAATGAAAGGAAAATAACACATACCCGAACCAATCTTTCAGCGCTGGCATGCCAGTTGGAAGTTTGACCATGGGGGATTTGTGAAGGAAAAGAAGCTGAGAGCGAGAATACATAATGAAAGGACGAGATTCCGAGTTATTTTGTGAGTGAGTAGGACTGGTCGGGGAGTCTTGAGACTTTGAGGAGTCTTCTTGGATGGAAACGCTGGCGAGAGCGTCGGATATAGCATCCACGGCGCTTGTCGGTTGGTTCTGTGATTCTTGTACGTTCACGACATTCTCTGACGAGGACATTGTCGATGAGGATAAGAAAAGAGAAAAGTACTATGGGAGATTCTGAGCAAGTGCAAAATGGGTGCAAATGATGGCCCCAACTGCGATGCCTGCACGCGGACTTGGAAGAACGGAAAAGCAAAACAGTGGGATTTCTTGCCACTTGGCGACAACCGAAACCTTTCAAAACCAGCCACAATTTCCTGGTCAAATCCATAGACACTACGCTAACCTCGACCTAAAACAACCTCATGTCAGCTAGTAGTCTACTAACATGTTGAGCCTCAAGCATTTTATCTTGCAAAAGCGAGTTCTCAATTTCTATCGCTATACTATCAGGGCTTCACGATGTGCGAGCACTCTCCTTCTTCTCAGAGCGTTCCTCATCTTTCTTTTGAAAGCCATACCTGACCCAAGCGCTCGTTCAGAGACCATTGCTTGGTTTCGGAGTGAGATCGAGCGTAACAAGCACCTTACTGACCCAGTGAGCGAATTCGCTAATCTCTGCTCGCCCCGCCAATGTAAATGGTGCTCATAGTTGCCCAGGACGCAATAGAGAATAAGCTAAACGTTGGTCTGCGAGAAAGTCGACAAATCTTGCGAGGCTCCTGAAATTTCTCGTCAAACTGAGTGTTCATGATGCCAGCCCATACCAACCCTTCGAAGCTGAATGCTCCATGTGTTTTGGGACTTTCAGCAGAGGGACCTACGTAATACACTGGAGGACCTTATCGGCTCAGTTGCTCTCCAAAGCCGCGCTGCATCTAAGGTTATTACCATGCCTTACCCGTCCGCAACCTGTTCATGTCCATTCCAATATACGCCTGTCCAGCTTATTTGAACCCTGCGGTGTTCGGGATGAGAGCTTGAAAGGCCCGATGCTGACACTGACAAAAATTATTACTGTGTTGTTCTTACGCGTCTAGCAAGGACTGCCAAGTTAACCTTCTCGCCACGGCCACTGGCAGATAAATGCGTGCGACGCCGTAAGTATAGTTGGTTGTGGCTGATGGCTGTTCGGTGAGCGCCTTGACAGGTCGGAGTCGGGGTCACTGTCAAAAAGCTTCATGTCCACTTGATTATAATGACCCCACTTCTCTCTCGAGCAGTAATCAAATGTCTTCTTCTCAACATCACCCCAGAATTGCGCCTAACGTGTCCAGGTAAGTTCAGCGATCCTGGAAGCACTTTGATTGAAGTTTGCTAAATAAGCACGTTTATCTTGCTAGTTGCCATAATCACACCGATACAATGGACATTTACCTGTCAAATATTGATCCTTCCATCCCCAGAAGACAAATCCTCCTCGCGGTCGCCAAAGTACTCCAGTTGCCCAAATTTACTCAGGTTTCTCCTGCGCTAAGGTTCGATGTAAACCTCTTTCGAAACCGCAAAGTGGGTGGACTGAGCGGCAGGGGCATGCTGACCTTGCCTACGGCGGAGCTGGGAGACTTGTTCCTCCAAGAGTACGGCGGTTCCTCTCCAAAAACCGTGGTCACACTCGCCAGCAAATCGATTCATTTTCAGAAGAGCAGGCACGCGGTCCCTGATGACCTACTGCACCGAGTGTGTCAGATGCCCGAACTCCAAGTTGCGGATCTGGAGGCGGATCAAGAAAAAGGCATGCCTTGGTTGTCCAGCATTAACTTCAAGGTCTTTCAGACAGGATGGGAGTGCAGAGATCATTCCTTCTCAGTGGAGTGGGAGGATACAGCCGTCACATTCGGCGATGTAGTGCTCGACGAGGAGCTAAGGGAACTTGTGGTGACATGCTACGGATCAGACCCTCAGTTCGGTCGCGTCGAAAAGTACCGAGTCGTCATCCCTATCTCTCACGTCGGATGGTTGGCATTCAGTTCTTCCGCTTCTTCAGAGCCAGCTGCACTCATCTTCTTACGTTTTGCCCCCATCTTCGAAACGATAAATCTGCTCACTGAGGAGTACGAACGTGTACCTGCCCTGCCATACAACGACCACGCTTACGTAGTTCGCTACGCCTCCCTTGTGTTGCGCCTTACGGGCTTCGGCTGTCACGATCTGGCAGCGTTCCGTCGCCTCGTAGCGGAATCAGGCATCCACTTTGGGACGGACCATCAGTACCGTGTCGAGCGTCGAGGTCTTTTCTCGCGTGCAGCCTATAACAGCTTTTGTCAGTGGACGAAATCTTTATGCTGGGAAGTTGCTTTCCAGGTCGAGTCGCTCACCCGCGCACATTATCTGGACATCACAGAAATACTCCACTTACAGCCCCGCATCGAGAACACACTGGAACGGAAGGGTGCTGCATTCACCGCCGACGTGCTCTATTACCTCTCCGCCAGAGCGATGAAAATCTGGTTTGAGGAGGCACAAAGCTCAACGGAAGATATCCTCCGAGGTTTTGATGAGCTTTGTGTCGCTCTTGAGAAGGATCGCGAAGCCTTTCTCCCAGTCCAAGATGTCGATTTCAATTGCTTTCACGCATTCATTACTCCGACTAGAATTCGCTTGGAGGGGCCTTATCCGGAGAAGTCTAACCGCGTTCTGCGCACGTATGCAGACCACCAAGACCACTTCCTGCGCGTTACGTTCACAGATGAGGACGGCAACAAGTTTCGCGGTGGTCGCGACGCGGACGCACAGGAATTTGTTCGACGGCGATTCGGTGGCATCTTGCATCGTGGTCTCATAATAGCCGGACGTCGATTCGACTTCCTCGCATACTCGCAGTCATCCCTCAAAGAACACTCTGTTTGGTTCGTTCGGCCATTCAGGCACGAAACACTCAGAGTTGTGAACGCCCAAAACATCATCAGGAGCTTGGGTAGCTTTCATAACCTCCAGAGTGACCCTCGTCTCATGTATTGTCCCGCGCGCTACGGCGCACGTATCTCCATGGCTTTTACGGCGACCGAGTCTGCTACCATGGCGGAAGCAGAGGAGATCTTCTTCGTCGACGACATCGTCCACAACGGACACTGCTTTACGGATGGTGTTGGGACAGTCTCTCCAGAGCTTGCAATAGCTATCTGGCAGGACCTTGGGGTGGGTGGCCAGAGAGCAAATACTACCAGAACCCATCCGCGAGCGTTCCAGATTCGCTTCATGGGCTCGAAAGGCGTGGTCAGCGTTGACTATCGCCTGCAAGGCCGGGCTGTCTGCATCAGAAAATCGATGATCAAGTTTGAGGCTCCCAAGTCGCAACTGCTTGACATCGCCCATTCCTTCTACAAACCTGGAAAATTCTTCCTGAACCGACCTCTCATCACAATTTTGGAGTGTTTAGGAGTTCCCTACGAAACCTTCCAGAAGTTCCAGACCAAGGCTGTCGAAGATGTGTGGAAGGCGGCAGAAAGCTTTGAGCGCGCTGGCCATCTCTTGGAAGTTCATGGTCTTGGGACTGGGTTCCGCTTGTCATATGTTCTCAGCAACCTCCAGAAGCTGGGCGTCACCGCAGTCCAGGACGCATTCTATCGCAAGATGCTCGTGCATGCTGTCCATCACATCCTCAGAGAGCTCAAGTATCGCGCTCGAATTCCCCTCCCAGGAGCATATACTTTAGTCGGCGTCGCAGATATCCACAACACTCTGGAGGAAGGAGAGATTTACGCTTGCATACGCCATCCAAACAAGCTCTCTGTGAAATACTTGGAGGGGCCAGTCCTGATTACTCGGTCTCCTATGATCAACCCCGGTGACGTGCAAGTTGTCAAGGCGGTTGGGAGGCCTCTTCCCAGCACCCCCTATGACATCGACCCACTCTACAACACCGTCGTGTTCTCGGTCAAAGGTTCGTGACTTGTAGTCATTGCCCAAGGCTTCTCGGACACTCACGTGCTTATTAGGTTCTCGTCCACTGTGTTCATACCTGGGAGGAGGAGATCTGGATGGAGATGAATACAACCTCATCCCGTTGCGAGACCTACCGGAATTTACGCCGCAAGAAACCTACGAACCTGCGGATTATAAAACTGTACCCCGGAAAGAGCTACTTGTCCCCAGTACCCTGGGGAGCATCGCGGACTTTGTAACAGAGTATGTCACCAGCGATGTAAGTGGGCCCTTTGTCCTTCCACATCTCTGCGCCTGACCATGCCACAGATCATTGGGCTTATCGCAGACAGGTGGCTGGTCACTGCAGATCAGAGTGAAGATGGAATCTTCGACGATGACTGCGAGGACTTGGCGGAGCTGTACAACCGAGCTGTCGATTATCCAAAGTCCGGGAATCCTGTGGAATTTAGAGAGATGCCCAGGCGTTGGAACTCGCTCAGACCCGACTGGAGCGCACCGGAAACGCAGGTTTACGACGAAGAGCGCTATTACAAAAGTGACAAAGCCCTTGGACGCCTCTTCCGCGCGATCACCCTACCTGAGGTGCGGAGGACCCCTGCTGCGGCCCCACTGGGCAGTCGTCCCATGGAAGAATCTACTTCCAGCCGCCTCATGTTGGAAGCAATTAAGAAACGGGTGTCGGCCTTCATCCCTGCTTCAGAGCCGAACCACAAGCACAAGTCAGTTTCCGGGCGTATCTTCACGAGATATGTGCGGGAATTCGAAACTGCTTGCGCCGCTCTTACTTTACCCAGTGGTCGGGTAACTAGTCTCAGCGAAGAGGAGGTCGTCATCGGCACCGTTTCAGCCAGGCTTTCGCAAAATCGTCAACGAGGACAGCTCATCACCCGCCTGAAGGAACAGACCAAATATATCGTCGATGGCGTGCGAGACCAATTGCTGGGGTACGCCAGCTCAGGTCCTCGTGAAAGACTTGAACTCTGCTGGGCCACATATAACTTAGCTCGTCTTCACAGGGGCAGATTTGGAGCAAAGAGTTTGGGATGGGTTTTACTTGGATTGACGTTTGACGTGATCAAAGAGCTAGAGGAAGAAGCTCTTTTACAGGCCTTACATGTCTGATGTATGTATTACCCAAAATAGTTACAAAAGTGAATATGTACCAAGTTTACCGCATCTTCGTCACTTCTACGCAACTACATCCTGAGCTGCGCGCGATATGAAAGGGCGCTCGACGACACTTTTTCGGTAAATCACAGCCAGCGAAGGGGCTGACGACGCACGGGATGCTGCTGAGATTAAGCTTGATTACGGAGAACTGCAGAAAGTCAGTATGGGAAGTCTATAATTCATCATATGAACGTACTCAAGATGACTGAGTCCCCACTGCACCAACCAACCGTCAGATGAGTACATGCTAAGTAGGACATACCACATACCGGATGAACATTTTGCTGATGAAGCGGTCTTTGTTAACGGGTTTCTTGTTCTTACCCTTTGGTACCTCTGTCCACATCTAGATAGATTCGTCAATAATGTAGCACCACTCTGTGATCAGACGATCTTACCTCCTTGACGTTTTCCAAGACCTGTATGACAAAATAGACGTCAGACACGACAGTCAGCGCGATAAAAGCGAGACAGACCATATTGCTGTGACGATCAAATGCCTTTACGCGTGCCAGAAGCTTTTTGTTGTTTCTCAGGGAGATAAGGACTTGTGCATGGTTGCGGACAGCCTGCTGCAAGACCGACAATGGGCCTTGGCTGATCTCGTGCTCCTCAAGCTGACGCAGCTGAGCCTCATCTAGCTCAGATTTAGGGACATGAACATACTGACTGAAAAACAATAGTCAGATCCAACAAAACAGCCAGGGATCAGAGAATATGTCCCCTACTCACCTCATGATTGTGGTGTATTGGAGGAGGAGACGTGTTTGCACCGAACAAACAAAGATCGAGCGTTTTCGCACTTCGATCATTTGTGGAGAAATTCGTACTTGATAAAACTTATTAGGACCTCCTCCTCAGTAAAATACACACAGGGCGTGCATGGGTCGCTTGAAACAAAAGGGAAAGGCAGGCGCGGCCAAAGCCTATGTAACCCGCTCTGCTGCGGTCAAAAAATTACAATGCTCTTTAGCTGACTTTCGACGGTTATGCATCCTCAAAGGTATGTCTAGACTTGCGTTATGATCTATTCGTCTGGTACAAGACAGCACAGGAATCTTTCCGCGGGAGCCAAAGAATAAAAAGAAGGCCAACAAAGGCTCGACGGCACCTACCTCCTTTTACTACGCGAAGGACATTGCGTACCTTGCACATGAGCCAGTCCTCAACAAATTGCGAGAGCACAAGGCTTTTGCAAAGAAGATTTCTCGAGCACTTGGACGGGGTGAGTGGAGCACCGCAAAGAACCTGGAAGACAACAAGCCGACGTACCAGCTAAATCACATCATAAAGGAGAGGTATACTCTTTCGTCTTGCTCATAACGTCACAGAGTACTCATGCAACTTTCAGATACCCTACCTTCATAGATGCCGTGCGGGATATCGACGATGCTTTGTGCATGATCTTCCTTTTTGCCTCACTGCCAGCAAACGATCGCGTCTCACCAACACTGATCGCCAACTGCTCTCGTCTGGCTGCTGAATGGCAGCTCTATATTATGCACTCACGGTCGCTCCGGAAGGTCTTCCTTTCTATCAAGGGGATATATTACCAGGCGGAGGTCATGGATCAGACCGTCACATGGCTTGTACCGTACCAGTTCACGCAAAACGTAAATATATCACATTATCCCGATGTGCCGACGACGCTCAAAATGTTCTGTGCAGATCCCCTCGGACGTTGATGTTCGAGTGATGCTTACATTCTTGGAGCTGTATCAGACACTGCTTGGATTTGTATTCTTCAAGCTCTACACGGATGCCGGGCTCGTCTACCCCCCACCACTAGATGCTGGTCAGGACGAGACTGGCGCAGGGATTGGGGCATTTAGCCTTCAAACGGCGGAAAAGAACGTCACGCCTGCCTCCAAACCTGAAAAGGCAGCCAAGAAGGCGTCGACGAAAGAAGTTCGCCAAGCAATAAAAAATATCACTGCCGAGTCATCATCCGCCGACCAAGACGTTGACATGGATGCTGTCGATGATGAGGCGGCCGATGTCGACGAAGAATTCGTCGCTCACCCCTCCGCCGCTGATACAAACACCGTGATATCACTACCTACACTGCAATCGCTATCTGCCATACCAAAATCAACTCCTGCATCCCTCTTCTCCCCATACACCTTCTTCCTATCACGCGAAACCTCACGACCCGTCTTCGAATTCCTGGTACGCTCGTTTGGAGGTCGCATCGGTTGGCCCGCTTCTTCAGGTAGCGGGTCACCCATCGCGGAATCAGACGACTCCATCACTCATGTCATCATTGACCGACCCATGGTCGCCAAGCCTAACGAGTCACCAGAGGAGAAGGAGCGGCGGAGAAAACGGAAATATGTCCAACCACAATGGGTTGTAGATTGCATCAACGCGGGGAAGATCTTGCTTGAAGATCTATATGCTCAAGGCGCAACGCTCCCACCCCATCTGTCACCCTTTGGCGATAAGGCGGGCGCTTACGACCCCATTGCGGGCTTGTCGCAACCCGACGACATTGAGGTGGGTGACGTACCGGACAGCGAGGACGAAGAAGAATCGGAACGTGTATCAGAAGGAGAATCCGAAGAGGAAAGGCCTGTGGAAGCTGAGCCTATCAACGCCCATGATGCAGAGTCTCTCCGTGCTGCAGAGCTGGCGGCTGAAGCTGCAGGAGTTGAGTACGGTGCTTTCGAGAAGGAGGTGCAGAAACTACAGAAGAAGCAGAAAAAGGAGGAGAAATCTACTGAAGGTGACGATGATGAAGGCATGAACAAGATGATGCTCAGCAACAAGAAACGCAAGCTCTACGAACGGATGAAGTTCGGGGAGAAGAAACGGGCCGCAGAGGTTTGTCTCAATGACGGTTTTGTAAATTCGGTATTCTCACTCATGGATAGCACGCCAATCTGGAGGAGAAGCGTAAAAAGATCGAACGAGAGAAGCGACGGAAAGCGCAGTCATGATATGGCAGTTGGAGCCCTGTCAAAATCTCATGGGCCAGTAGGTAATTGTTTTACTTGGAAGCAGGATATATTACTACCTGATTTTTGCGTAGTTCTCCCAGTGTCTTGCTGCTGAATAGATGAACCTAGAAATTATGCAAATGCTCGAGGTTCCATTGGTGAGAAGACGAAGACTGAGTGAGACCGAGTTGTAATGTAGGGTATTGGCTTAGCTAAGCCAATTAGGGATGTAGTGACGGTTTCGTATTGGCGGCGGGAGTTTGAGTTATTCGAGATCAATTGACGCCCATGCCCACGACCGTTTTCAAATCTCGTCTTCTGCACCGCGTTCCATCAACGGTCTGCTCATCGTGTTCGGCGTCGTCCCCCATATTTAAGCATCAGCGCTGCTAGGCTTGGGCACAGTGTCAGTCCCCGTGTAACTGCCACGTCTCCGGGTTCCTCAACTACCGTTCTGGCGGCCGCTGAAGACTATAATGGTGGGTATCCTTGGTTTGGGAAGCAGGAACTCCCCTTCGGCAGACATACGCCGTTCTGAAGCTTCAGGCTCACTCTCCAATGGGAACCTTACTGGCAGTCCCTCATTCGAGGCATCACCAGCGAAGCAGTCACAAGTCACCGCTCCAACTAGCAATGACAACAACACAGGTAGCGGCCCTTTGCACTTCTTCTCTCTACCACATTGGACGCGCAGGATACTTCCTGTATCCTCTTCGACACGTAGGAGTCATGCAGGACTGCCACCTGCAGATGAGCAGGGTGTAATTCCTCGGAGTCCATCCACCCATAAATTATTGTTGGACAAGGAGCTTCCACCACCACCTCGGGACCGAACCCCACCAGCCAATGGCGATGTTGGTCCCAATGGAGTTGGTGTTCGTTCAGCCCGGAACACTGTTGCGGACTATTTCTCTCTGCGCAACAAAGACTCCCCGCAACCCTCTAGTTCTACCCAGGAACCGCCCAGCACTCCTCCCACACAACCCACAGTCTACTTGGATGTCTACCATAACACGCCCATATCACTTCCTTCCAATCAGATAAATTCGGTTGCTTTTGCCTCCCCTGCCGCTGGCCAGGCTGATCGTCTCAGGCCAAG